>JBAJNP010003445.1:0-39657 GCA_036877545.1 Yasuhikotakia modesta
TTGACCTAAGTTGCAAATTGGTCCTCCAGCTGTTCCTTATATGTACATTTAACTTTTCCGGCCTCGAAATTGCTACCTGTCCCAACTTTTTTGGAATGTGTAGCTCTCATGAAATCCAAAATGAGTCAACATTTGGCATGACATTTCAAATTGTCTCACTTTCAACATTTGATATGTTATCTATATTCTAGTGTGAATAAAATATAAGTTTATGAGATTTGTAAATTATTGCATTCCTTTTTTATTCACAATTTGTACAATGTCCCAACTTTTTTGGAATCGGGTTTGTAGGAAGGAGGGGCTAAACCGGGAAAACTTTATGCATAACTGTGAGGTTCTAAAAAATAAGACTGGTTTTCTGAAAGTTAAGAAAAGAGACAAGGGACCTACAGAAACTATGATTATTGTATCCATTGAGGGGTATGTTCTTAGGGTATGTGCTATGGAAACGCAAGAAAGTGCTCTTTCAGACCAGAGGACAATGAACATCAAGACAGAAAGAGAGTACTTGACCAGCATTACTGGTCATGTCAGCATGTTCTAAAACTGATTAAGATGATGCGCTTAAGATGTTAAGTTGTAGCATGATGAATACATTTCAAGTGTTGTTTGCAATGACTTTTGTCTTCTAAGGTTTACAGAGGCCCTCTACAGCAAACATCCCAAATCCTAACTTTAGAGGATGCAATAAAACAAGTAAATTTTCTAAATGTGATTGAGGCAGTGAAAGAGACTGCAGGACTTGAAAGGCTCAAAACAGTTACAAAACTCCAAGCCACATAAAAAATTGGACATTCCTTGTTAAGTCAGTAAAATTATTAATCCATTATTAATCCAATTATGAATCATTAGGGATCCATCTGCAGCTTTTATTAACAGGCATGGTCAAACAGGCAGGGCTCAAACAACAGCAAACAACAATATAGCAAAATATCCAAAACGTAAACAATGCCCAGGCAACAGGTCTAGGCAGGCGGCAAACAGCAAGAGTAATCCAAAGCAGAGGTCGAGGGGCAGGCAGAGAACAATCGTAGAACAATAAACAATCCAAGAAGCTACACGGGAAGTAGCAAACAGGGAAACCACTCAAAGTTGTCAGCCAGGGCAAAACAAGACATCGCAACAAGTGAATGGAATGGGTAAGTATTTATGGAGTTTGTGATTGGAAAATGGGTACAATTTGTAATAGGCGCAGCCCAGGTACAGGGGCATGGGAAATGTAGTCTGTAGTATTCGGGAGGGCTCCCGCTAGTATTGATCAGAGGAATCATGACAGTTCTCTTCAACAGAAGACGTGTTGGAGAAGTCTCAAAAATGAAACTTAAAAATTTTGTTGGATGAGATTGCTCAAACACCCGTGAAGAAATGGGGCTGTCAGAATAAGAAGCTGTGCAGCTGTGTTGAGCAGATTGAATTGAAGGAAGAAAGGTAGCAGTTCTGCTAACACCTGAAATGAGAAATACACTAAATCTGATGACTGAGAAGATAATTTTCACAGCGTGGTAGGGATTAGATCAGAGACTGAGGTAAGTAGAATAACAAAAGTAGTATTTATTAAGCAGCAAGATGGTAACAGGAGTGATGTATGTAGCACAGCTTATTTGACAGTCCTTGATTTGGCATGAAAGGAAGTCCAGCATGGAATGAAGGGAAATCTGGAACCAATACAGAGTCCAATATCAACAGCAAGTGGTCTGCCATTAACGTAGGGGATATGAACAGTAGACCAGACAATAAGTGAATGAGATATGGTAGTAATTGGTAATTAGTTCCAGGTGGACGTGGTTAGAATTCTGGTGATAATGATTCAGTTTTGCAAACTGAACTCTTGCTGAGCCCCAGGTCATCACCCACCACCTCCATAAAACTTCCAACAGCACAGTAACGCAGTGTGGCTAACAACTGCACTGCTTAGAACAGTTTCTTCGTTACCCGTTGAACATGAGGTGATTTCTTCGTTGCCTTCTGTGTTCAAGCTATAAGATTCTTTGTAAAGCTGCCATTGTTTAGCCACAAACCAAAGAAACATTTTGCAGTTTTATACGAAGGGTCATTAATACACCTGCTACTGATGCACTAAAGGGATGCTAGAAAAACCTTAGACTAATCATTCTAAATGAACTACCTAAACAAGTTAACCATCTTCAACACTTATTGAATTAATAAGGTACAGCATTATTACTGTATATTAATGTGTTCATGAGTTTCTTGTTTTATAGGCTTGTTGTTATCTTGCTGTATACTTATGTTCATGCTTCTCTTTAAAACAATCAGAGTACTGATTTACGAGTACGGAAAAATCAGTACTCTGAAAAAACTGAGTATGTTTTTTTCCATGTTTAGTTTATATTGTCATTGATATCATGTTTTGAATAGTCATAAAATGTAGTCTTATAGTCAACTTCAGCTGTTTAACATATGGCTCATAATTAGGCTTAGTCACATTATTGAAGTATTTAATAAGGAATGACATGGCATGATAAACATGCTTCAGCTTCACTCATCATATGCCTGGACTGTTCAATGAGGAATCAAGTTACAATAATATGTTTTTCACATCATACTATTGTATGAAAACCTTTTACAAAATAATGTATTGTTATGAAGTAAAATATGTTATATTTCAATTTAACAGATCATTTGTTTTGTTTTTTTAACTTCATCACAGAAACACACCAGAGCCCCATTTGCCAGACATTCATTTCACCTCCCATGTTAAGGACCTGAAGTTGGATTTTGGGGAAAAAAATAAATAAATAAAAAGTCAGGCCATGTGATTTGTTTTTTCATATAGTGAAATAATGCAATTTGCACTCACTGTAAGTAGGCATAAGCATGGTAAAATATGACTTGCTGGCTTGATGAGTCAACAGCTCCAATTTAGCCCTCATATAAGCCATTAACTCTTGGTGATGTTGTTCTTGCTGTTCCCTCAGTGCTCTCAAATCTTGACAAATTCCCTGGAGATATTTGTTCTTGTCTGACTGAAAGAGGCCGTCACTGCAGTCACAACGCCCCCCTGTTTCTCCTGTGGTGGGAGATTAATGGCTGGTGTGGAGCAATGTCAGGAGGACATTGCTCAGTACACAAGGAGGCCTCAGACTGAGGTGAGCCATGCAGGGGAAGGAGGCAAAAGACCAGTACCTGTTGGTGATGGTGAAGGGCCAGACTGGAGGGGGCTGATGTTGAAGGAGTGACGTTTAAAGGCAAAGGCATGTTCATCAAAGGCCTGGTTGATGAACATGCATCTATGCCTCCAAAGATCCCCTCCAAAGCCTCAGGCCCCAGGATGGCCAAAATGTTCTCGTCCTCTATAGTAAGAGAAGGAACTGAATTTATACCTCCACCAGTCTCGTTGCCTTCCCTTTTACATGCTACAGCCCTCCGTTTGGTTATACTTGCATAGTCCCTCCACTTACTTCTTCTGGGCTTCGCTCATACCCTGCCCAGGGTATGAGCAAACTTCTGCCCAGATTTTGACTTCTGAGTGACTTCTGCCCAGATTTTCTTTTTACATGCTCTTGTGATGCTATTTTTCAGCTTGTTGAATAACTTTGTTTTTGTATTTCCTACCTCCTTCAAAGGAACTTCAATTTTTTGTTTTCGTGGCATTTTTTTACCAACACATGGCTAAATGGCAAGAGGATTAAATAGGAAATAATCATGTGCAACATAAGCAGCAGGTGCAACAGTAATTACGATATTTTCGAAACACCCAATTTTAATTGTGTTGATGCAGCGATATTCAGTAGGAAATATAAATGTATTTCTATGAAATTGTGAGAATAAAGAGCATATTTTAAGTTGTGTGTGTTTGTCTTTTGTTTATTCACTCTTTATATCGGTCTTACGTCACTTACTGTTACTAAAGCATGTTAAATATGAAAAGTAAAGGAGTTGCATTAGGTGGCGGTATGAGCTCATGGCACCAGTCCATCATTAGATCACAGAAGAAGATGAATGTCACAACGGCAGAGAGAAGCTACGTGGTCCAAACGATGGATCTGCGACACATGTACAATGTTTTCATGAAACAGTTGCGAGTAGTTAGTTAGTTTCCTGTATCCGTCTTATTGTTTGTACTATGTGTTGCACCTGACATCAAAACAAATTCCTAGTACTGTGGAGTACCGTTTACTGTACTGGCAATACATTTGTTTCTGAAACCCAATGTTTCAGCGTACTGCAGTAAGGTTTCCCTAAATATCTGTACTTGTCACGACTCGCTTGTTTTCGTGTGTTTTTCATGTGTTGATGTTTCCTTGAGTCCTGCCTAGTCTTGTCCAGCCGTGTTCAGTTGCCCTGTTTCCGGGAAATAGTTCCCCGTGGTTTTGTTTCTTGTTTTGTTAAGTTTCATTTTCTACTGGTCTTTCTACTGGTCTTTTTGCATTCTAGTCCCGTTTGTTTTTGTAAAGTTTTAGTTCTTAATAAATACGCATCCCTGCCAGCTCCACATACTGAGCTCCTTTAACAAAATCCCCATCAAATAAAATTCCATCATTAAAATATAGTGGAAGATGATGCATCCTTGCCCATCCCTGCACCAACCAATACACACACTCATGGCTAGTTTAATTTTGTTACTGCTACTGCAGCCGTTAAGATACAGCAGTATTTTGAAGACACCTTAACTCAACAGAACAAGCAATTGACTGGAGTTCTGGGGCAAACACCAAACAATATTTTCACATCTGTTCCACCTTGCCAAAAAAAATCTGTCTGTATCAGGAACATCTGTACCATAAGAAAGACTTGTGCTCAAAGAGAGAGAGGTTTGTGTAAAAGTTGAAATCTTATGACTTGCATAGAACAGTGGACACAAAATCTGTGTTTGCTGTTTCAGTTTAAAGGGGAAATGAAAATGCATGTAAAGATGTGGAGTGTCAAAATAATACTTAGCAATATTTTATGTGTGGCATTGATATATCGTATCATTAGACATTTTGTGGGACATTTCATCATGTATGGATCAGTATCGATGTATTATTACACGCCACATTGTCACAGTGTTGAAAACACTAATATGGCTGCACAATTTTTAGGTCAAGAATGTTTTAGCATCAGACTCACCAAATTAATAATAATTATTAATAAATTTAAACACAATAAAAACCCAAAATCTCACAACAACATGAATCTTAAAATCTACATGAAAATTAATACATTTAAATAGATCATCCACACACCTTTAATATCTGGCAACATTTTTTGTGGATTTTCTCACAATAGATTACAAAATACCATCACAGAAAGAACAAGCACACCTTTTCCCTCTACATTTCAATCTTAAACATTTCACAGTTAGCACTGCTTTGCAACAGAGGTTAACAATGGTTAAACAATAGCCCACATTAATGTGATAAAATGTATAAACCTGAGAAGAACTGACTTAATAAATCCTTGGTTAAAATAATCGTGACTAGTCCTGTAAGCTGACATTAAAATTAAATTAAAAGAAAAGGTAAAGTAATGCTGCAGGTTTGATGGCACTGCATAGTCATAACCACTAGATGTCACAACAGATGTCTCTATTACTGCAGCTACAGAACACTTAGGTAAATAAAGAAACAGAATTAGATGATAGAATTCAGTTTTTATAGATGACTATTGATGATTATCTCTTATCTTTGAGGGGATAGATGGAGATGACATGTAATAGCAGTTATCCGGCCTTATTCATGGGTCTAGGACAAAACCAACAGGGAAAAGTTACGTACCAAAGTTTTGTGCAGAAACATTTTAGACAGGAAAATAATAAGTGCTTTGCTTCACAGGCACTACTAACAATAAGCTTACATAGAATAACAACATGTTGACTTTGTCATTTTGTAATTATCAAACAAAACTAAATACAAACACTTAACGTGATAAGCAGTGGGTTTAAACTGTGCTGTCTTCTCGTCACCTCCACCTGCCTTCCTGTGTGGTTTTACATGAAGAAAAGGCAGAAAAAATACATATTATGTTGTTTTCTCTCTAAACAATAAGGTAAGTTACTGTGGTTATTTTCAATGCAGCAGGACTTGTTTTCTAAATACTGCCCTAAACTTACTAGCAGCACAATCCTCCTGAAACGGCAAAAACATTTACATTTAATAAACTAAATATTTACCCTAAGAATTCAACACAGTATGACCACAGCTTCACTTTATTAGGCAACAAAGATTAGGCACAAACAATTACTTTATAAAGCTGCTGCGAAACTATGTGTCATTTTAAAGGTGCTGTAAATACACGACGTGAGGACGTGATGTGAACTGAGGCACAGTGAGCAGTTTGGGAAACACTTCGCCAGCATAACTGGCCTCACTGGCTGCAGTTTGAAGTCACTGAAACTTAACAAGCACAACCCACAGCAAACCTTCTCACAACCTGCCTTCAGAAAACACAGCCAACCTTTTCTTTACAGCAGCCCAGACCCATGGAGACTGAAGACATCTGCCACACGTGAACGTCCGTATTCTTACTTCTAACACTTTACCATGGACCGGGGGGAAGATCTGTGCTACAAAGACCATCAAATGGAGGTGGAGGAAGACTTCTACTCGTTTCAGTTGAGTAACACTGAAGGCGAGGACCCCGAAGATCTGCTCGCGGCTCTCCGGCAGAAGGAGGAAGAAGTTCTCGTAGCGGCTCAGCTCGGGAACGCGCTGCTGCTGGAGAACAGACAGCTGAAGCAGGAGAGACAGGCGCTCCGTGACAAATACACAGAGCAGCTGGAGGTAAGACGCCTGTCCACGAAACCTTTCCTTCCTTTGTCGTGAAGTGCAGCGTGTCAGTCGGCGTGTGGAAGTACCTGATCATTTCATTTTACAGCATAACGTTTTATAATCGTAAATTAATGTTAGATTAAATATTATTTTTAAGGTCATTAACATGCCATATGAACTATATATGTTTTATATGTGTATGTGTGAAATTTTAAAATACTATTTTAACCATCCTGGAGTTTTAATCTTTTTAGACTTTAGACCCTATCGTTTATGGTGAATGTAGTGATTAGATTAAGTGATACTTATAAATAATAAACATACGCAATGAACATATCAAAGCACGTAGAGCATTTCTTACAACTGGCTGATTTGAGCTCTTTTTTGCAGTGACTTTTAAGCTATTGGTGTCAAGGTGATGTTTAATAGCTATAAGAAGTCAGTTATACAGAGTACCCACAGTTCATCATATTATGGATGACCTTTTTACATTTGTCCTTATTTAATAATCAAGTAGTTTTCAATAATAATTTTCTAAAAAGGAAATGAAAGAGATTCACCACAAAAAGTTTTTCCCTAATTTACTCACTTTATGTAATTCCTATATGATTATTTTTTTCTGTTGAACACAAAAGAGTATTTTTGATAAATGTCTCAGTGCTTTTGTGTCCATACTTTAAAAGTCATTAAGTGCTGCTGTTTGGTTATTAATGTAATTGACATTAATAATTAAAATTGTATGAATGTCGGTGCTTTATGTGGGGTGAATCTCTTTTGATCTGACTGTGGGCTGTGTTTGTCCTCAGGAGCTGCAGCAAGGCCGGTACGAGCTGCAGGTGAAGTTGGACAGCTGTCGGGTTCATTGGGAAAATCAGGTGGCCGAGCTCGAGCAAGATGTTCAGGATCTGCAGGAGCAGGTGAAAAGACTGACCCAGAGCCTTTGTGAGGCAGAGAAAGAGAAGAACAGACTAAACGATGAACACAGTGAACAGAGCCTTAGACTCAGGGATCAGTTTTGGAAGGTGAGTGGCACCTTAGTCATCTCTCTATATTGAAATGACATGTAACTAAAATTTGTTGAGACACATGATAATTTGCACATGATCTCAAAAGTTAAGTGGAACAATTTGGACTTTTCATTTAGTTCAGTTTCAACAGTTTAATTTTGAGTTTTTTAAATTGTAAAGGTCTTTGTAACCTTTTGAGTGATCAAGCAGTCACTGTAAACATTTGCCGCTTTGATTATGTAAAGAATAGATAAGGTGTGTCCTTTATTAGCTGGTTTGCCAGATGTAACCACACTCTTCTGGGACACGCAGACACAGAGAAATCATAAAAGACTGTAGTGATCAGAGGATCAATAATGTGAAATTGTCTCTAGCTGTATTGATAAGATTTGGCCAAATGAGCTAATATCTGGGATATACTAAAAGGATAATAAGCCCAGCCCTACAGAACAGGTTTGCAGAATATCTGCCATATTTGTAAAATGTTCACTGGGTTGCAGTAGATGCTTTGTAGTGCTTTTTGGTGGCATTCCTGTTAACTACCTGCTCATGTTCAAGGTCAATGTCCACCTCAACTTTAACTTGCAAAGTCCAATTATAAAATGTAACTAGTGATATGTTGCATCAAGAAAAACTATTTTTTGCTAGATTGTCAGATTTTACTGTAGTAATTCAGTAGTTTTTGAGTAATAAATTATTCATACTTTTTGTTTTAGCATACATATTTTTTAAATAAATAATATATAAACAATTCTTTGTTTTCATTTGTTTTAAAGTAAATTACTTATGAAAGTATTTGTTTCATCAAACTGCGTTTAGAGCTGCCCACTTTCACACAAGTTTCTCACACTTTGGGTTGGTATCTAATCTTAGAGGTTTGTCCTGATCAAGGTCAAGGTTTGTTCAATCTTCTGCGTGTTTACACACTTGCCAAGACTCTCAGTGAAAACTCATGAGCTCATTGTAAAAGCAGTCCTAGTCACATGAGAGAGAAATGCTGTGCCTTGTACTGAGGCCGTGTTTTGTTGTGGCTGGTGTCATTTATTGTTTTAAAGTTTGACCCAGAGTAATGTCTAACCATGTTGTCCCACTGGGAGGTTCCACGCCCTAATGCTCTCCACAAGTCACTCGTCATTGGACCAAAGTGGCCGTCGGCTGACAATTTTTTTCCAAGAAATCAAAGTTCAGGAAATACTGGTGTTTTTGTATCCTGTACTTGGGAAGGAAAGGGAAGTGGGTCTTACTCACTTTGTAGCTTTCACCATGTATAAACTGATTTTGTGACAGCTGAAGACAAGCTTTTGTCAGATGTGTTGAACAGCGAGCTTTGTAGATTTTGGTGAGTATTGGTGTGTGTGGGGATTGGTTTACATTAACATAGCTGTAATCTGCATACAAAATATTACCTACAAATTTTTACTCAGTAGACAAATATGACAAAACCCACTTTAAAGACATCCAGGTGGTGTCCTCACTTGGAAAAAACCACGCAAAGTAAAGCATATGGTTGTTTTTTAAATTCTAAAAACATGTTCTTTCGGGGGTAGTGTAAATGTTATTTTGTAGATGTGTGTCCTAATGTTTTTGCCTTTGTTTATGTGTAAGTTTTAACTTGCCACCACTGTTGATTTTATACTCTTAGTACTGTACTGTACAGGAACAAGAGGGAGGCTAACAGGAAAATACTGATAATTCCATTAGCGTTAACAGACAAAAACTCATAGGAAATATGTGCCTGTTCATACAGACTTTGGGAGATACAGACATTCTTATGCACCATTCTGATGTTTCTTGGCAGACACTCTTTGAAGTATAAGTAATGGGATATTTAGACCATTAGCTCCAAACACTTGCATGTCTCAACCTTTAGAATTTGAGTATTGTTCCCAGCACACAGGTACATAAAGTTCTGTAGATGATCTAAAGTTCTGTAGATGAGCTTTGAAAGAACTTTAAGAACATTTGCCAACACTCTTAAAATGTTTGTTGTTGGCTTTCCAAAACTAAAGATACAAACCACATATAAACCATTTTAGTTTATCTCTTTAGTTTTTAACAAAAGTTTACAGTTTTGAGTATTTGAATGCTTTACGTTTTGCTCTTTTGTTTTTATTCTATTTTTAAATGTTTATACAATGTTTATGTTATGCTGTTTTTAATCTTTTCAGCAAAACAAATTTAACAACAAACAGTAAACTATTGAGCTTTGATTGTTTTTTAGACACTGTCTAATCCAGTCATGTGGCACAGTTTGTTATATAGTTAGACACAACCGGGGGTTAAAATGTTCTTCCTCTGGGATACTGTCTGTCTTGACAGCATCATCTGTCTGATACAGGTGTGTCTAATCACTGATTATGGGGCATGGCGTCACAGATGGGGTGATGTCATGACCAAAAAACTATAAAAGCACATTCTTTGTGCAGCTCGGATTTGCTTGTGTTATTCAGCAAAGCGCTCTATGTTGCATTGTGTGTTGATTGTTTGTCTTTTGGTGTTGTTAGCACCAGGGAGAAAGCATTTAAGTTAGAATGCCAAAGGTGAAGGATGAAGACAAGGGCTCAGAACAATTCAGAGAGTGTGTTCCTCCCTGCCCGTGTTTTATTACAACTTGTGTGTTGTTTGTTTAAGAGTGGAGGACGCTGTCCACATTGTTAACTGCTTTCTTTGCGGGTGCCTCACAGGCTCTCTTTGAGGAGGCGGAACGGTGCTTACACTCATGGGGTTTAACCTCATGGAGTGAATTGAGGTGGAACCAATGCTATCTTGTCCCTTCTATGTTAGGTCTACCACCCTTTCTGTGGGTTTGGAAGCTGCTATTTCCTCCCAGTGCCATGGCTCGGCTCAACATCTCTCATCTACAGAAGAACTGGACATAGAGAGTGTGGATCCGTCTGTGTCCCCACATTATGATGAGTTGGTGGAGATTCTTACTCATGCAGTGGCCAAGATAAATATTAACTTGCCCGCTGAGAAGCAGACTGTTCAGAAGAAAAGTCTTTTAGATGAAAGATTTCTGAGCAGTCAGTCAGTGCCTCCACACCAGAGCCTGCCATTTTTTCTTGACCTCCATACTGAGGTTTCGAGGTCATGAAATAGGCCTTATTCGGCTCGCCTTGTTAGCACTGCCTTGTCTATGTATGGCAATGTGGTGGGGTTTAATGAGCATTTACATTTATTCATTTGGCAGATGCTTTTATCCAAAGTGACTTACAGTGAATTCAAGGTACACATATTTTTATCAGGACTTGCCTTCCCCTGGGATCAAACCCACAACCTTTGCGGTGTTAACACAGTGCTCCACCAGGTGAGCTAACAGGAAGGTTACAACCTGGTTACAAGGCAGTGCCCCACGTTGAACAGACACTTGCAAGTCATCTGTCACCCAGTGCCGAGCTGTCCTTGAAGGCTCTGGCTCTGCCCTCCAAACCGCTGCATACCACATCAGCATTGGTGGGCAGAGGGTACATGGCTGCTGGTCAGGCCGGCGCATGCCTTAAGTCCGTGGGCGTGCTCCAGCCATATTAGGCCAAATTGCTGAAGCGGGTAGATGAGAATGAAGCCGTCACACCCGAGGCTGTGGCTGAGCTTATGTCTGGGCCTCTGAGGGCAGCCCCACCTGGGGAGCAGTGCGTTGTACTGCACCTTACAGTGGCCGCTGCTCCCCAGGGCCCTCACAAGGCTGTTAACCATGCCACCTCTGGTGCTTCAGGGCACTGTAACCTAACTTCAGCGCTTCTCCAGTTCTGAAAGATCTCTCCAGTCACTGCAACCAGAAGATTTTCAGCCTCTACAGAGGTCCCTAGAGAACTTATGTTGGCTATCTCCTGCCGGTCTTCAGTTTTAGGAAGCCTATGATAGTATAGGAAGCCTATACTATCCTGGTATCATAGCAAGCATACCAGGATCCATTCTCGAGAGACAGGTGCCACTAAAAACTTCCTGGCAGAGTGAAAGCTACTGCCAGGGGTGTCTCAATGGGTTCTGCACACTAGAGAACATGGATACAGAATCTAGTTCTTTCGGTGGGGTCCTGTTCACACTAGTGGAACCTTTGCAGGCTCAGGTATTAGAACAGGAAGAAGATACTCCCTTGAGGAAAGAGGCCATCAAGGTGGTCCTCAGTTCAGAGAAGCAGCACTGAACAGTCGCTACTTCATAGTTCCCAAGAAGGGTGGGGGTCTGCATCCTATTTTAGACTTAAGGCTCTTGAATTTCCCCTGAGGGGAAACACTTCCACATGATCTAGTCACAAGACGTTGTATCCATCCGTTAGATATGTGGAGAAAAACCCTGGTTCCTCTCTCAGGGCCCATGGATGCCATGGTTCAGATGTGGCCGAGGCAGAGTTCCCTCTGATCACTCTGCTCCCAGCAATTCTGGAAAGAATATGTCAGGACGTGGTATCTGTGCTTTTAGTAGCCTGGTACTGGCCGAGCTGAGTATGGTTACCAAGGCTGTTGAGACCACTTTACAATCCGGAACTCCTTCCATGAGGAAACTGTATTCCCTGAAGTGGAAACTTTTCACTTCACGGTGCAGAGACCACCAGCTTGACCCAGTCAACTGCCTGGTTGGTACAGTGCTGGAGTTCTTGCAGGTACACTTCTGTGCTGGATTGGCCTACTCCACCTTAATAGTTTATGCGGCAGGTGGCTGTTGGTGACCTTGGGACCCTTTCTGTGGCCCCCACTTATTTAGACTTTGTGCCTGGTTTGGCCAAAGTTCTTCTCTACCTGTGAGTGGGTTATGTTGCCAAAGTGCCCACCTTGACTCTACGGCCAGGCAAACTCCAAGCCTTTTGTCCTCCCCCCTTTGGGGATAAAGATGAGGAAAAGCTTTACTGTGTGTGTCCTGGGCAACACTACACATCTACGTCCACAGAGCTGCCCTGTGGAGGAAGTCTGGACTCCCCCTTCCTCTGGGGACCAGAACACACTCCACCAGAGGTATGGTAGCCTCTAAGGCCTTTGCAGCAGGAGTCCCAATACAGTACATCTGTGACACTGCCAGATGGTCAACTTCCCTGACGTTTATCAGGGTTTACGCTCTTGATGTTGAGGCGATTCCAAGTTCATCTGTCCTTGTGCCTTGAGGTCTGCAAAATGCAACACAGGGCAAGGGTTCCTTCACTATGGCAGAGTTGGCATCTCGTTCCCATAGCATTTCGTGGCAGAATTCCCGTTCCCTTTAATGAACCAGGGTTACTAACCTGAGACGTTTTTTGTGTGTGTAGGCAATGGAAGTGGAGCAAACCATGACCAGCAAGCTGCAGAGACTGAAAGATGAATTGAGAGAGAGAGGCCACCCTAGACCCCAGGACGAGGAAATTATCAGTGCTCTTAGAGAACAGGTATAAAAATCTACAAATTCCAAACCTACAAATTCTGTAACATTCCGTAGCAATAGTGTGGAAAGTGTGGAAAAAATGTCGCTTTAAAAATGTTTAACATAATTTGACTTTTTTTACACAAAATTAAAGGCTTGTTAATTTTTGTGTGAGGAGTAACATATTTGTGTAATATGTCAAATTCAAAATCTCAGAAAATGTATTGCTTTTAGAAACTGTGTATATAAATATGTTCAGGTAGCGCGACTTGTTCAGCGAGAACAAATACTGGAGCAGCGTTTGAAGACAGTGTGTCAGGAGAATGAGGAACTACAACAGAGTGTGTCCTCACTACACACACAGCTGGATTTACAGAATCAACATTGTCAAAAACACACTCAACAGGTTCAGTCACACACACTTTTATTCATTAAAAGTAAAAGAAAATGAAAGTAAATATTTACTTTACTGTTCTGCTAAAGAGATGACACCAGCTACACCTTGAAAATAACAGCAAATATTTTTTGAAGGAACTATCATTTTAAAGTACATATGTATAATACACAAACTAGTGGACTCCAAGATAGTTTGAGAACATGCCAAATACTGAAAGATTCTAAAGAGTAATCATACATTTTGAAATTTATATGTGCAGCTGGCAGAGGCCTGGCGTGAAGTGGAGGATCTTCATGCTCGAATGCAGGAGCTGCAGTCTCAGATCTATGAGCTCCAGGAGGAAGAGAAAAGCCCTAATGACATGTCATTACTGTCTGAGCTTGAGAACAGTCTGGAGTCTGCAGGCTGGAACAATGACAAAGAACAGGTAAAATCTCTACTGCAGTCACATGATAATGCTAGACTGGTAAACTACACCACAGGTTACAGGAGGTGTCCCATGGTTGCAGTTATCCCTTCTTTACACCATATTCTTTGCCACACAGATGAAAGCTATTTGGTAACAGAATTACAGTAAAATATAAGGGGGGGCGGGATGGTTAAATGTTAAAATAAACTGTACTAAATGTTTGCTTTATAAGTTATGTGTCTTCCTCATTTGTTTACTCATACACCCAAATTTGCTTTCACTATTTGCTCATTTATCATCTACAGCTGGATATTCACTATTTGAGTGCATAATGAATAAATGAATGAGTGAGCAGTTTTGGAAACTGATGCTTACAGCATTATTATTATAGTAACTAATGGATATTGATATTTTAGATATGAATTATACTGTCCAAACAAACTGGAATGCAAACAAATTGACCATAAAATTATGACAAATTCAGTTGCTATCTAGTGGCCATCTGACAAAACATCTGAGTGGATCCAGTCCATGCTAGTTGTATGTAGATTTTCTGACACATGATGTTCTGATATTTCTGATATGTTAAAAGTGAAACTATATTAAAACTACAGTAAATACAAACACTAAACTAAATTATTTTAACACAAGTAAAAACCTATTTTAAAAAATCTCTGATAGAGTACAGTTTAAGATTATTATTACTATTATTATAATATATATAATATGAAATATGATTATAATCATATTTTATATTTGATTATACTTTAAATAATGCTAGCATCATATGTATATAATATATTATTAATAATTATATGATTATTACTATTATAAATCGCCTCACATAAAGTGTGTGGCAAGCATATTGTCTGTCTATGTACAGATGCCTAAATCATCATGAGCCTTGTGTGCAACATCCTGGAATTACTGTAACCTGTGGCCCAGAGTTCAGAGAAAGAACAGAACTTAGAGAAAGACAGCCTGAAAGCATGCTGGGAAAACTGAGATATGTGGCACAAAGAATAGCACACAGTGAGACACTGCAGGTGAAACTGCTATGGGATACTCACTGACACATATATGACAAAGACTGACATATTTTCCACTGTTGCTTCATTCTGTGCTAAATAAATGATTTTGAAATCTTATACATATTGTTTCATATTAAACTATGTAGTGCTAGGTTTAGTACAGTTGAATAAAAAGCATTGCAGGATATAAGATTTTAACAACATATAACATTATATATTTTTTTCTGTTCCACACTATATACATCTAGGTATCTAGTATGTATATATTGTCAACCACTCTAATCTCTTTAAATATATATATTTGTATAGAAAAATATAGGGTGAAATCAGGTGTATCAGACATACATCCTTCTATTTGTTTTATCCTGATAACTGTCTAGCTACACCTTTGCAACCATTTACGGTACCCTAGGAACTGTTTCATGAAATGAATAATTCGTATCTCAGCATTAGAACATTGTAAAGAAATGTGGGGTCAGTTGCCCTGGCTATTTCCTAGCCACACTCAAACAACCATATAGAGCACCCTAGCAACCACATATCATCACAAATAAGCCATATATATCATAAGTCGTGCTAGCATCATGATAAGTCATGCTAGCATCATGCTAAATCATACTAACATCATAATAAATGTCTTCTGGCACTTTTCCCTCAGAAAATGTTTCCCCACTGCATAGATGCAATTTAAACCCTGTGCACACCTCCCCCTGGCACCAAACAAAACCCTGTTCTGAAGAAATGCATGCTTCCCATTTCACAGCAACAGTTTGGGCATGCCCCTGTGCACAAACAAAAGAAATTATTTCTTTATAAAGAAATTATTGCTTTAGTCTTGTGTGGAAAAAAATGACTGGTCTGTGTAAATCCTAGACCTGTCCCTAGATAAAAACCACTATGAGTTCAAATAAAAACTACTTGTACTAAGCTAGGCTCCTGTTAACCAACATCAGTGCAGTGTACACCAGGCAGATTGATTTTAGAATAGAAAAGTATCTTTTCCATGCTGTTGCAACAAAGACAGAAACAAAAACCTATACAACGTCTAGGTGTATAGTAAAGCATTAAAATGTTTTGATTAAAATTACTGGAACAGCTAGTCATCTATTTAGTCTATTTAGTCATTTATTACAAGGTGGTGTACCAATATGTTTGTCTATATAGTGTATGTTATTAGTGTTAAGACAAAAAAATCTGTTGAAAGTTGATATTGGTTGGTAGACTGCTTTTATGAAAACATGTTGGTGTTTGTTGAAGTGTACATTTTGTTTATTTTTAGTCTTATTTTTAGTCTTAGTAAAGTTTATTTTTAGTCTGGGTTGTGTTACTGGACCAGTAAAGCTGCAAACAGCTGGAGGGTGAGATTAAGAGAGAAAACGTGGGAGAGATCCATTATGTGTGTTATGTGATCCTGATGCTGCAGAGAGATACGCCCTGCATTCGGTGTCTTCATTTATTCTCTCAAGGCTGACTGGCATGAAATTCTGAATGTGTTCACTTTGATTCTGCAGGATATGAGAAGCCCTACTCTGGGAGCAGCAAGTGATCTGTGTGAGAACTCCTCTGGGTTACAGGGTCTAAAGGATCAGGTAACGATTGCTTCCACAACTAATAATAGCCCACTGTCACTACCACTGACCTGGGGTCAGTTCCTTAAAAATGAGCCCATTGTTTGAGTGCCTAATGAAGACTGAGGAATTTTTGAATAAAGTGGACCTTTGTTTCTTACAAGTATCTATGTCTCAGCTGAAATTACGGGCCAACTTATTTAATACATCTGTTCAGCTGCTTGTTAACGCAAATGTTTGATCAGCCAATCACATAGCAGCAACTTCTTGGACATGTCTATATGCAAAACATACGCATGTAGGCATGGTCCAATGGGTCTGCTGATTTTGTTCATGTAAATGACCATTTGTGGTGTAATCAATCAATCAAGCATTTATTGTCACATAGTCACAAGCACAAGTGAAATTAGCCATCAACCCATCCACACATAATACAAACATACATGGTTTAACAAGAGTGGGGTAGACAGGACGGAAAGACAGAGATAAAGAAATACAGCATCACATGAGGAACAGTGAGGGAAGAAAAAAGACCAACCCCCATACTATGCTCCTAGAGGAACACAGTGTGGGAACCGGAAAAAACACCTCAGCAACAGAAGCACATAATCAGACATTTTTATAACATGTAAGACAGGGTAAAAGTCTTTGGGGTTGGGGTAATCCAGTGTAGGCAAGCAGCCAACTGGCCCTGCAGCTATACAGTGCTGGATACACCACCTTGCTGATGATATATGGGTTAGTTTAAATATCTCACAAATTCACAAATAAATTTAATCAATCACAAACTGACCAAACAAACTGATTCACTCTAATGAGTCAATTCTAAATGAAATGCTATATGAGAAAAACAGAAAAAAAAGATTTTCCATTATTTCCTCAGTTGGCGTATAATGGAAAATGCTGCATGCACAATACAGTGTGAAAATGTGAAATGATGATGTAGTGTTTTGTCAAACTGCACTACTGTTGTGCTTGTTGAAAAAAGTAGTAAGCTACAAGGATCAGAGGAGAATTGGTCCAAGTCTTGTTCAAGTCTGATGCAACAAAGCTATGCAGAAGAACATCAATGAAATCAGAATTTGGCACAAACAACATGAACAAGATGTAAAACAATATTGGGAATAATTGAATGACAGTATCTGGTTGACACTCTGCCATAGAAGCTGGTGCTATTTCAACCATTTAACATTTTGTCTTAAGAGCCACAATGGTTAAAACCTTTCCTTCTCTGTCTCCGTACTCACATATTCTTAGTAATTCATTAGCCAAAAAGGGAATACACAAAATAAACGGTAAAACAAAAACCGATAGCATTTTTATTTCAATTGATCTTCCAGTAATACTGTGAATTTCTTTAGCTATGATAATTCTAGAGTGAAAATCTGATATTGCAACAGTCCTGTTGTAAACCATGTCTATCCCTTTATGATCACAGTGTGCCAATCATAAAATGGCAACTTACAGCAAAATAATACGTGTAAACTACCAAATACTCTCAAACTGGTACCTTGAACATGACTGTGAGTTCAGTGGACCACTGGCTTTTACAGTCACTACATCTCAGTCCAGCAGAGCACCTTTGCTATTGGAATGAGCAGCTGGCCTTTTGAATCTTGAGGTGATACATCTGCAGCAACTGCTTGAATCTGTGATGCAAATATTGATTAAAATCTCAGAGCAATGTGTCATACAGTCTAGGTTTGTAGTAATACTTTATACTTTTTATACTGCATTTGTAAACCATGAATCAATGTTTCTATTTACGCATTGTGATCATGCACTCAGCTTGTTTGGCTTTGGTTAAGGGCCTTTATTATCACCTCTATTACCAAAAGACTGAAACTAAATAGCACGTAAAAGCTTTTGTTTTCATGTTTTTTGTTTTTAAAGCTTTTTGTAACAAACAAGTGTTGTTCAGTTTAAGATTACGTTTACCTGTTGAAAAATAACTCATTGTAACACTGTAGCATGTTTATGTATAAATATGGAAATGGTACTGTAATATTAAAATGTGGTGAAAAATGTAGTCTTAAGATTTCAGTCAAATTACTGTAAATACGTTTTAATATATTATAGTAAGTACAATGCAATGTTTCTTTTCTCTCTTAGAACGAGCAACTAATAGCAGAAAACACACAGTTAAAGCAACATGCTAAGAAAATGTTGAATGAGGAAGTGGTTCAACAGGCTTTAAAGGACCGTGATGATGCCCTTGTTAAGTAAATAATGAGCATTTACTTAGAACAATGATTCAGAATAAATGTTTACATTACAGTACCAGTCATTTGGAACGTTTTTGTTTCTCTTCACGCAGGAAGACAGCTATGGAAGCCGAACTGCTGAAGACTAAACAAGACATGATGTGCCTAAACAACCAACTCCTGGAGGCCATTCAACGGAAACTAGAGCTGTCTCAGGAGCTGGAGGCCTGGCAGGTTAGCTTCTGCAAAACCTTCCACTTTAGATGGACCTCATTAATGGATTTTAGTAGTTCATTGGTTCTATCATTGGTAGTATTCCATCATTGGTCACATTTGTTAATGGGTAGCCATACCTGACAAATCAAGTCACGTTCACATTCACTATGAGTCAGTTCACCAGCAGTGTGGTTTCATCAGTTTTATTCTGTCTCCCCCTGCTGTATACATTGACTGTAATGTATAGTTTCTTCTTCGCATATAAATAGATATATATAAATCAAATATAAATGAGTTTTTCTATGAAAAACTTCCTTTCAAAGTAGGTCCTGTTTAATAATGTCTGCTAATTTAACTCTCAGGATGATATCCAGGTTATTATCAACCAACAGCTGAAGAGTCAACAGCAGACAGAACAACTGCCCCAAAAACGGCAGATGGGTCATCTGTTCCAGCGCAAGTCCAGAAGGGCCTCCTCGTCCCTCTTAGCTAAACCAGTTCCTGGACCAGAGCAGAACCAATCCCACTGGAGAGACTGGTTTAAACTTAAGTAAATAAACCTGTTGTCTGGACTCCAGCATGGGCACATAATATTCTAGCAGTCTCCTTCCACAGCAGCCCCAGGAAATATAACCTGGACTGACAGGCTTTCCACAGTGTCTGCTTATTAACAGTCATGTAACTTAGTGGAGAGACTGTTTAATGTACTGAAAATGTGCTTCTGTTTAAACGGTACATGTATAATGTTTTCAGATGCAAGGCAAGGGATGAATCAATGACATGCTGGTCATGGTCATGTCAATTATGATAATGTATATATTTACAGGAAAAGATGTAATATTTTACTTTACAAAATGACATGATTTTGACACCTACAGTGTAATATATTTTTAAGTAGGTTTTTGTACTGTAAGTAATGTGTATTTTATAATTTACCATAACAGATTTTTATAAGAATTTGTAGATGTGTTGCATTTTCATTAGTATATTTATTAAGAAATGAATTTACAAATCAGGAATTATTAAAATAATTTTAACAAAGTCAAAGAATTTTCAGATTAATGATTAATGTACACTTTTTTATTTACATGAGTGAATAGTAACAGTTTGATCAAGGACCAATTCGATCACTTTGCCAGACCATGAGTTTCAGAGTGAAAATAATTCTCTCTGTTAACTAATCTTTTAAATTGTAACAATTTTAAATGTGGCGACTTCTCACATAAAACAATTTGATGCATACTTAAATCTCACTGGAAGCAGTTGTAATGATGGGTCATCATGGGCTCGGGATCCATATGCAGCATTTTACTAGAATTGTCATACAAACAACAAGAAACAGGAATGGAGCAGGCAAGGCAGATCATACATGGAAAACAGACAGTGGTCAGCAGGCAGCAGACAAGAGTAATCCAAAATTCAGGCATGGATCAAGACAGGTGGCAAACCAGGAAATACACGGAGAAAACCACAAGAAACCCGCTCAAGACTTCGCCCAGAAAAGAGTCACAGTTTGGGATAAGTAATGTCATGTTAGTAATGTCAAGTAATGAGCTAACGGGAACCAGGTGTGTAAAGAGGGGCGACCGTCAGCCAGGTATGGTGGCTGCTGGGAAATGTAGTCCAAGTGCCAGTTCAGGTGACGGCTCCCACTAATGGCCAGAGGGGGGGCAGTGTGGGAACCTCGATGTGACAGCAGTAGTCCATCCAGGTATTTCTGCTTTTTTCCCTAGTTTTAGACATAATATTCCATGCATTCTTATTGCCATGTACTATATAGTATTGAAGTAAGGTTATATTGATGCAGCAAGTTGTTTTTACATAGATCTCTGGAATACATGATTTTGACTGGTCATTTGCAAAATACTGAGGTCTGTTTATTCCTCAATAACAACCTCCAGTTTAAGTAGCCGGGGTTCTTGGTGAATTTAGTATATATTATTTATATAGTATATGTATAGTTAGATATTATTACATATGTATAGTTAGAAACTATGGAAAATTAAACATCTAACAAATGGAAGAAATGTGTGAATATAGAGATACAAATTAAGCAAAACAGGTACAACTTGAGTGCCTCACAACAAAAATTCAAAACTGGCCACTAAACTAAACTAAAATTGCAGGTCCTTAAAAATTAATTAAGGAACCTTTTCTGTTATAAATTAAAAGAATATAGTTTGTAAAGTAAGGGTTTACAAAGTATTATGGAAATTGTATTATGTAAAATTTAATAATAAAAATACT
The DNA here is from genome assembly GCA_036877545.1 of Yasuhikotakia modesta. Classification (NCBI taxonomy): domain Eukaryota; kingdom Metazoa; phylum Chordata; class Actinopteri; order Cypriniformes; family Botiidae; genus Yasuhikotakia; species Yasuhikotakia modesta. The sequence continues at coordinate 21,118 of JBAJNP010003445.1, forward strand.
TTAAATAGCTGATACTTCTAGCTAAAGATGAAACTGAGAGTTTTTTCCCATTAACTACAGAGACAAAGTGTTTCCTTGTCTTTGGGAAAACTTTGATCTTCTCTACAATGGCACTTTCTGCCTGGCAACCTTCATTTCAAACCTTCTCCAGTATCAGTCATGTGATGTGAGTTTCAAAGGAATCACTGTTGTTACCAGAGCTGAGTTTCCCTGGGAACCATCGACTTTTAACAGAGAAGTTTTTGAAATGGTTTTCGACTGAGTTTGATTATAGGGAACTGTGGTGCACACTCAAGCAAGCTGTATCATTGTGACTAATTATTGTGTCTTTATAGATACTGTTTAAAGCAACACTTGTTAAATATTTGTTAGTCTAAATATTGTGAATTACAAATGCAACATTGAACCACAAACACTAAGATATGATTTTACATTTTAATTTACAGTACAAACTGTAAAATCAGTTGAGTCTTTGAGGGACTGTAATCAACATTTTATTCACAGTAATACTAAGAAAAAGACTGCATATATATGTATATGAAAGTGGGTCACTGCATTTTTTGTGACAGTGACAAGAAATCAAAACTACAATGTCGCTGAATTGCAGAAAAGAAATTAAACCAGACTCAAGTGGGAAGGTCAGTTCTCCTCTGACACACAAACATGTATTATTTGCCTAAATAAGCAGTTGCATGCAGTTAAAGGGGTTCACTATTTTTACATTATCAGCTTTATTTGTTGAAAAAAAGTATATATAATATAAATATTATATATTTTAACACACTTTTTACAATGTTTATGGCTGAGTTTTTTTTAAGTTACAATGCTCAATTTCAGGTTGATTTTCTTTTTAACAGGAAACCCCTTTCATGAATTACATTGACATCTTAACTGTGGTCCTGAGTTGTAATATAAATTTTTTAAAGTTTGTAGTCCATCTCATATTGTTTGCTGTGATAAAAAAGAGGTGCTTCCTTTATTAGTGGTGCTTGCAAAGCAAAGACACACATTTGTCTGTTTTACCCTCTTAACTGTCTACCTGCACTGTAGCAACCAGAGTCCATGTAATGAAATGAATAAGCCATATCTCAGGCTTTTTTGAATTGGACTGTTAGTGTATGTGTTGCTTTAGCAACTTCCTAGCCACACCCTAACAACTTAGAGCAAGCTAACAACTTGATAACATCACAAATAAGACATTTTATTATGTTAATTCATGTTTGCATGATTCTAAATTATGCATGTCACAGGTTCGGTCCCTGTAGCTCCCTCTTCTGGTCGTCAGTGGGATCCATCCCGGAAAATTAACGGACTACAATTCCCATGGACCCCGTACCTGGGTCTCGCTCCTTCCAGGTGGCGGCCATTTTGTAATTATCAAACTGTGTACTTAAGCATGCCACAAACTCTAACACGTTGAGAAGTTTAGTGTTACCCATGGTGTCTGTTCTGAGAGTTTCTACTACTGAAGGATTCCCTGTGTATGACCTGGACTGGTACATGTTTGTTGATTGTTCTCTGCCTGCTCTTTGTGAACTTTGCCTGTCTGTGGTTTACTCTACGTTTGCTGCCTGCCCCGACCCATGCCTGTTTACTGTTTCTGATTTTGGATTATCTGCATTGTTATTGTTTGCTCCTGGTGACCACTATATTGTATAACGCTGAGTCTGTTAATAAAGCTCTGCAAATGGATCCAAAAGCTGTCGACCCCTCATTACAATGCAAGTGCCATGCTGAATCGTTTTGAAACATGATAGGATCATGTTAAATCATACTAGCAATGTCAAAATATACTAGCATAATGAGAAATCATGCTGCCAACATTATGCTAAAGCATGCAAAATCATTTGAGTTATTAGTGTAGCCATTAGTGTAATATTTCCTGTAACATCCATGATATCTGTTCTTGTTCTTGTGTTGTCAGTAGCATGTGAAGTGTGAAAGCAAACTCCTTACTGTGAACATAAGACATGATTAAAATGACACCTTTTCACAAATTTAAACCACGCCTGTGCAGTTCCATTTATTCATTTGGCAGATGCTACAGCAGCTACAATCTAAGAGGTTCATCAAACTAATTTTGAATGATATTACATACATTTCAGATCTACCATACAAGTTATTTCATCTGCTTTCATATACCATAATCATTTAAAGATTTTCTTTTAGTAACTTGATTGTGAACTACAACACACATAAACAGCAAATTTAAAGTTTAATTGGAATTGCATTGTTGTGAAATAGTTGTAAAATACAGTATACATTTTAAATACATCATAAAATAACTGTTTTATAACCTAAAGTTTGTAAAAATGCTTTATAAAACTTGATTTTTTTAAACTCAAAATTAATTAAAATAAAAAAATCTGTGGTAATTTGTCCACTGACCTTAACACAGATCCTGTGTTTATAGAACAGGTAACATTCCATGGTAACATGATCTGCTGATGTATGCGTCACCAATATGAGACCCTCATCAATATTTAAAGTTCCATCTGTTAGAAGAGAACCGAAATTGGTTCTCTATCAAGGTATTTAAAACATTTATTACCTTAGCAGAGTTAATAAATGTTGTGTAGCTTCTGATAAAGATTTGTATTCTTTGTGTGTTTTTGCTTTACTATGAAGCAAATGCAGTGGTTAAATAATTGATTTCCAACATGATTATTTGCTTTTCTATGTTGTCTTTCTGTTCTGTCTTGTCCATGCCACCGTTTGCCACCTATACTTGTTAGGTGATCTGCTGGTGATTACAGGTGTGTATTTGGTGGTAACACAGCCCCATGACTTGAATATCAGGTTTGCCTTAGCGTAAATGCTAGTCATCATGGTGTCATTCAGTAAGCTAATTCTAATGCAACATTTACTGAGATAATAACATCTGCAATGTGTATAAATGTGTATAACTCTCAAAACTATACAGTATGGACACTGTAAGGCATACAGTACCTATAAACCTCATCAATATTTCTACTTCAATTCTCACAATATGTTAACTGTCTTTCTACAATTCTGTGCCACAATAGGGCTTATGTTTTTGCTCGTACTAGATTATCCAAGAAACACATTTTAAGAATTATATATTTTAATTTAAGAATATAATTTTTTAAACTAACAACGTGTGTACACAAATCAGTATTACATTGCTCATTCAATGTTATTTTAAAACTTGATGGAGTCAATAAAAATACTGTATAAATAAGTATGAAGCACAAATTACAGTGTGAAACATTTACAGTGGATATCAGTATTTAGTTCACGGTTTAAAGATTTATAAGACAAGATAAATACAGTGTGAAAAATGTTATACCTAGTCAACACAACATCAAATCTAAATCACCTTGGTACAAATAATCCTAAACACTAAACAAAAGATACAGGACAGTGAACAGTACCTGATCATTTGACACATAATGCATCACAGTCACAATTTTTAAACACTTTTCATTCATTTAGTTCATTTTTTAATATGTCCTGCAGTGAGACAAATGAATTTTTAAAATGCAAAGATTCTGTACAGCTTCTCAATTACTCATTTAATGTCAGAAAAGCTGCAAGTGTAATATTTGCAAAATTTGCATAATTCTGTTGAAATATTTTGAATTGCGTGCCCCAAGACCTGTGAATTTTTCAAATGTGAGGGCAGCTATACACTTCACCTAGGAAACCATGATGTGTTGACATATCAGTGAAGAGTACCAATCCTAGTTTTCATTTGCACAAAACACACTCAGCAAGTGACAAAAGATCATTTCAGACGGACACTGTCAATATAAATTCTCCGAAAAAGCAAAACTTTCTTATATCAGGATCAACCGTTCCAACATGCATAGAGGCCAACAGAACAAGCATCAATAACTTTAGCAGGTATGTTTCCTCATTATGAAGTCTGGGCAGCATGTTTTCTGTCAAAGGACACCCCCATATTGTGCATTTTAACAGTAAATTTAGCAAATTTGTTTCACACATAGTCTCTTCTGTCATACCCACCACCAGCTGTGGAGCGAGATGCAGGGTACGCAATTCTAGATGGGTTGTATTTCTTTTCCTGTGGAGGGCAGGAACAACACAGCAACGAGCCCCCCATGACCAGTAGTGCAGCAGCTGCCCAGCCGATGTAGAGTGCCGCTCCAAGCTCTCGCCTCCGAGCATCAGGGAGCAACGGGTTGTAGAAGTCCCTGATGATGCTATTGGCAGACCACGACACAGGAATCAGCTGCATTAGCCCGGCCATGATAAAAATAACACCTCCTAGAATCATGACTTTAGCTTTGGATGACTCATTCTCGATGCAATTAGTGCACTTTGCTCCACCAATGGATACTAAAACAGCCAGGATTGTTAGAAGGATGGAGATTACAGTCAGGGCTCTAGCTGCCTGAAGGTCCTGAGAAAGCGCCAGCATGGAGTCATAGACTTTACATTGCATCTGTCCGGTACTCTGTACCACACAGGACATCCATAAACCATCCCAGATGATCTGAGCTGTCACAATGTTGGAGCCAATAAATGCTGTGACCCTCCACATGGGGAGAGCACAAGCCACAATGGCCAAGAGCCAGCCAAAAACACACAGCACAATACCTACAAGCTCCAGCCCTAAAGACATGACTTCTGAAAGGAACCAGCCAGTTACTATGCCAGAGCTGTGTGTAAAATAATTGGTCCACAGTGAGAGCAACTGCAAGATAAAGCAAATTTGAGCCAATGCCTCTAAGCAAACAGTGAGCATCTGTGACAAAACAAGTGCCCTTTATACCTTACTTCAGGTGGGGAGGAGGAGTCAGAATAGACATGTTAGAATAGACAATGCAGGAAGGAACGGCTGAGTCATCCCACAACTAAATGTGATCTCTATACCTGGAAAGTATTAAGAATAAGACACAACATTGTTTAGTTTATCATTTATAGTCAGCCAGTATTTAAATGCATTATGTTAATTTTAAAGTACTGATGAAAAAAGGTGTAAAAATGCTCAAAAAGAAAATATTTTGTGGTTTATAAGAGCAAATCACAAAATATCTAGTTGTTCTATGTAGTGGACAGTTTTATAAAAACAAATACATGTTTTTAACCTTAACTAGTAGAGCATGGCACTAGTAAAACCAAGTATTACTTCATTTGGCAGAAACATTTATCCAAAGAGACCTACAGCAAATTCAAAGTATACATTTTTATCAGTACTTGTGAACCCATAACCTTTGCGCTGCTAATGCAATGCTCTACCAGTTGAGCTACAGGAACACATCTAGTACTAGTATGAAAATATACACCAAATAAAAATGTTCACTAGCCACAACTGGCTAGTGAACAGTTTTGATAGACACAATTACCATCTAAATATTAAAAATAATTAAAAGTATGTTTAGGAGTTTATGACCCTAGGTCTTTATGGTTATCGCTGGTTATAGCTTTTTAACTTTAAGCTTGGAACATGTATAAATTAATTTTACAAAGTTGCTTTTAACATGAGAGGTTTACAGTATCATAAAATAATATTTACTTTCTAAAATTTTGTTAATATTCAAAGTCTTTGTTGCATGCACATTTTTTGTTAAAATTTTCTTTCTTGTTTTCTTAAAAAAACAACAAAATTGCATTTAATAAAACATTTATTTAAACACATATTGAAACACTAAAGTGACAATATTACCACATAACTGCAAAATGATTAATACACAGAATTATGATTATAATTATTAATAAATGTGCTATTAACAATACAGTAGAAACACTTCTTTAGAAGGGGTTGTAACAAAACACCATCAAACAAAAACAATACAACAAACAAAAAAACAATGTGACCAAACATATAAAGCACAATTATATGGCAATAGCAGAATTCACTGTAGCAAAACACATCACACCCTATTAAAACACAAACCAAGACATTGTGTTTCAGCACAGGAATGAGATTCTGTTGTCTCACACATAGTCTCTTTTGTTGAAACCGCTGGGCACTGCAGAACGTGTGGCAGAGTAAACCATTCTGCTGGGAGGACCGTACCTGTTGTCCTCTTGCGGGGGGCAACTGAAGCACAGAATCCCTCCTCCGATAAGAAGAAGGGCAGTGGATACCCATCCCAGGTAAAGAGATGCACCTATCTCCCTTTTCTGTGCGTCGATGATTATGGGGTTGTAAAAGTCCCTGATGATACTGTGAGCTGACCAACACACTGGGATTAAAAGCATAACTGCAGCAACAAAGAATGTGACACCAGAGGTGATCATAACTCGAGCTTTGACACCCTCCTCTTCCACACATCTAGTGCACTTGGCCCCCACAATGGAGAGCAGGAATCCAAGCAGTCCTATCACAATGGCAATCACACACAGAGCCCGGGCTGCCTGTAGGTCTGAGCTGAGGGCCAGCATGGAGTCGTAGACCTTACACTGCATCTGCCCAGTGCTCTGTACCACACAGTTCATCCAGATTCCTTCCCATATGGTTTGCATTGTCACAATATTTACCCCAATGAAAGCTGTGACCTTCCACATCGGTAGAGCACAGGAGACGATGCCCACAATCCAACCTAACATGGCTAGGGTGACCCCTAAGATCTCTAAACCTATGTTTGGCATTTTAAATGTGCTGCAGAAATGATTTCACAGGATCCAAACAACAAAGAAAGACTCACATAAAAAAAATCAATGCTTTATAATGGCCTACAGTAAAGGAGGTGGAGTCATGTTGGAAAAAAATCTTGGGGGATTGGTTAACTTTGCTGAATTTTGAGTGAGCTTAACCTTGGCATGAAAACAAGTCAGTTTAATCATTTAGCTCTCTTCACACAGTATTTCCCACTCAGAGACCAAATGGTGGATAGATAACTAATGCCCAGTGGGAACTGGTTAAAGGATAACTTACAAAACCACCAAAAGATTACATTTTTGTAGTAAGTTTTCCAGCCATGCATGTAAATATAGCTTATGGTTATGTGGTATAATAGCTCATGAGCCAATATTCCTTTTAAAGTAATATACAAAAAGCTTATTGCTGTATGCTCACGGTAAGGTCCAAAGAGTGGTAAGAGTAGACAAACTCAGTGATGCCTGACATCGTTTTATTAGCTGCAATCAGAATTCCATGATTTCCCAAGGCCACACAACATCAGAATAATGTAATGTTGTAAAATATCACTGGAATCACCTGTCAGTCATGTGAGGTTAATTGGCCTTACTTAAATCTTTGTAATTTTAAGTATTTTAAAGCATGTTTGCCTTTTTAATGATGGACAATTTTTAGTATGAAAAAGTATTTAAAAGTACAACATTAAAAGTAGAGCAGGTAACATCCTTGATAATATACAAATGCATGTTTTCACGTTATTATACATAACATTTAGAATATGATTATTATGTTATTATTAATGTTACCATTGTTAGACCCCAAAATACTATTAAATGTAAAATTTGTTATTTTAGAAGTTTCATACTTAGCAGGGCTGACATGTCTGCTTTTTTATGCTTAAAATATGTTGGTTTCATTAAACATTTCATTCAGGTTACTTTTTATAATCATTGAATGCTTCGGTAATTATAGAGGCAGCCTCTCAGCAATAAGGCAGGTGCTTTTATCTTCACTAGTAGTCTCAGTTACACTCCTGAGAACAGGGACTTACAAGAACAACCAACACATTGTGCCCATTCACATCTGTGCACACAAAGAGAGCATTTATATGTGTGGCAGACCCTTAAAAGCAGGATCGATTTCAAATAATGTTAAAAGGCACCTTTACTTCAGTGTTTTTCTAAGTTTCTTTGTTTCTACAGGTCAACACTGACTGACTTTTAAAAGCCATCATTCACATGGATTGTAGAAGAGGAAAGAAAAGTAAAGTAATGTGTATTGTGTTTGTGTATATAGAATATAAGTGTTGACTGTTTTCTAATAAGCAATTGGACTAGCCTTCGGCGTAAAGCTTGTAGTACCACCTTTTAATTCATTTTAAAGGATAAACAAATTATAACAACGCAAAAGAATGTCTTTATACAGGTTTACTTTCATAGAACAATCTAAGGTAGTCTTAAAATTTGAGTCTGAGAGCAACTAATTATTAATCTACTCTTGACTGGATTCTGCTAATTACAATACATTATTTTACCTTTTACATTAGATGGTTGCTATCACACAGTGTACTAATATTTAAAATGAAAATTTCAGATCACATTAGTCTTTGATTGTCCATGTTTGTAATCACATCTATTAATAAAATTTTAATTACATTGCTTTCCCCAATGCATATTGATTCAAAGCTGTTTTAAAAAGTAATTACGATCCAGAATCCATCGACCTCACCTTATCTTAACTTATCACTGTCATTCAGCAGACTTGCAACTCTCTAAGGATTCTAAATGTGAAAAGATTTGGAGCCCTCAAACATAGTTTCTTTTGTCATATGCATTTGCAGAGATAGATTTGACTTCTGAGTAGTCCGCTCTTGTCGGGGTTGCATTGTCATGTGCGTTTGAAGAACAGGAACAAGACAAAATGGCTCCCCCTAGGATCAGCAAACAAGAAGCACCCCATCCAAAGTACAGTGAGTTTCCAAACTCTCTCTTCTGTGTCTCCTCTAAGAGCGGGTTGTGAAAATCCAGGATGATGCCGTTGGCTGTCCAACACACAGCTACTAACAACAGCAAACCACATGTAATAAATGTCCCACCAGCTGCCATCATGATGCGTGGCTTGCTTGCTGTATCTGAGGTGCAGTTGGTGCACTTTGCCCCAGCCACTGCCAGAGCCATGCCAACCACACCAAGCAGACCACTAATGACACACAGAGCCCGAGCAGCCTGTAGGTCATCTGGAAGCCCCAGCATGGAGTCATAGACCCGGCAGTGCATCTGTCCTGTGCTTTGGACCACGCAGCTCATCCATAGACCTTCCCACACAATCTGAGTGATTACAATGTTCTGGCCTATGTATGCTGCAACCCTCCACATTGGCAGGCAGCAGGCAACCATAACACCCAGCCAGCCTGCTACAGTCAGAATCATCCCCAGGACCTCCAGGCCGGCTGAAGCCATCGCTACTTCTATGTTCTCGGCAGCTTCACAAGTTGTGTTGTTCCCTGAAGATTAGTTTCGATATTTGAGCTGCCCCCAGACTTGAAGATTTGCTTAAATGAAGAGATGGTGAAAGAGAGAAAAGAGAGAGAGAGAGAGTTTCTACCTTCTTTATACTGCTAAGACGATGGAAGGAGGAGTCTTGGATGGCATCATGTTTAGTGGTAAAGGAAAGATTAGAGCTTTTGTAGCACATTTCTTGTATCGGAAGAGCAGATGGGTCTAATGAAGTGCTTAATAAGTGCATTGTTAAATATATTATTTTGAACATACAACAAAACATTATGAACATGCTTCTTTTAAAAGACAATCTCATAATATAGCAGTTTACTCATGGAAGTCAGTAGTGAAATAAACTAGTGCTGTGAAAACTGTAGAGCTCCTAAGTAGAATGTTTTGTGTTGTTAAATCATTTATTTTATTGTCTAAAAGAACTTTGTAAGTCGTCCAACTGTCAATGCATTAAAAAACAACAAACGCGAATTGTCTTTCTTCTCTGTCAGGCCCAATGGGGTTCAGATTTCAGCTTGGTCATTTTTTCAACACCTGCAAGCCTTGGCATAATGTAAAACACATTTTTGTCAGTAATTAAAATGAAACCACAGTCTTGTGTCTATTTCTGTTGTTCACCTTGATAAAAACCCCCATGTAACCAAAGTGCCTTTTCAAGTATATTACTGTTATTTTCCACTGGCATTGAATCTTTAACTCATTCCAGAAAACTTTTAGTATTTTTTATTGTACTGTTTTTCAATTCCAGTCTCTTTCAAATTTTACAACTTAAATGACATTATTTATTACCAAACAATGTTAGATGGGCTAGATCTTGTCTAAATAATTTTACAGCTTAATTGCTTGGTTGGACTGTAGACAAAAGTATTGTTAAATACTTTTCCACCTTATCCACACCACCAGAGGGAACCATCACCTGAATAATAACCTGTTTTCATTCTGAATATATCTCACTGCTTGACATGTGCCTTTGTAACTGCAAAATTAATGCTCTTCTTTAATTTCTTCTGACAGGTTGAATATTAAATTTAATTTATTGTTTTGTCACAAGCACAATCTTCTTGCCTAAAAGGACGCTCTGCATTCCTGAGCCGAAAGATGGGCTGATAGATATCAAACACTATTAGCTGAGCTGTTGTTTGGGGTCTACCATTTGTCCAGTACAGTATAGGTTAAACAGAGTCTTTTAATTGGTCACTTTGATTGTCTTAAGTTGGTTTCAGTTACATGGTCAAGGAATGCATACAAAAGGAATGTAAGATATGCTCTGTTTTTATTTCTTTGCACTCTTTTTCTTTGCTCTGGTTGTTTTTCTTGAGCTCTGCTCTGGAATTCTGCCTTATGTACTTATGCCCTTCCTCTCTACCTGAGCTCTGCGACCCACTTTCAATCCTCAATGGTCTCTTTTTTCATATTTTCTCATAATTCTTTATCTATAAGGTAATTCTTTACATACACTGGTTAATTGGAGTTAACTGTATGTTGTTTACCATTTCATGCATCTTCATTGTAACTATTTCATGTGTAAAAGTCAGTGGTGTTAAAAAACATCATTTTACCTATAAATTACGGACAACCAGTTTTCATTCTTTGCTAATAGTTAAAAGCTACTTATTAATTAGCGATTTTATCTGTGCTTATTTCTGTCATTGGTGTAAGTAATTGAAGAGTGGAAATTGATGAAAAATACACAGTTTTACACCATCTCGCTGTCATATCACCTGTGGTTAAATGTTGTTTTACCCATGTCTGTTTCTTTTCTCTCTTTGTTTATGCCCTTATTTGGTTCTTCCTGTTCTTCCTGCGCCTGTATTTTATTAGTAGAATTGATATTTAAGTTGTTTCTAGTTCTGTTTTCCTTGTCAGTTGTGATGTATGTTGGGTGTTCCAGTTCTTCACGTCTGCCTCCCAGTGTTTATCTGTATATATGTGGATGTCTCGATTAAACCCCTTTTGGATTACTCTTCATTGTTTTTGCTTCTTTGCCCTTCGCTCTGAAAACCCACACACACAAGCCCTATCGTGACAGCTGTTACTTTTTTGTAGTTATTTTGGCATTCCTATACCACTGTAGTCAATGTACAACTTTGTGTATTTTACAACCTTAAAAAATATTTAGGATATTTTGCAGAAAATATAGCAAGTATGTATGTACTCTCTATATGTATAAAACAACAAGGTTCATAGAGACAAGCTAACCAGTTATTACAAGGGACAGGACAGATTGTCCTGAATCATTCCAGAAAATCATTCCATGTTTGGAGGGCACCAACCCAGGTTTCACGTCTCATGACAATCAAACAAAAGGTAAGTGAATAAATGATTATAGGTCTAAATGTCAAACAGTTGGACCAGTAGTAGAAATAACACTATTTCGCACTCCAAGATGGCACCACAGATGGCCGCCGTTGTGCTGAGCTCCTCATTTGTTGTAATGTTTTGTTAGTTTTTCCCGTTTTGTGTCTTGCAAACTCCATCAGTTTTACCAGGGATGAGCTGCTGGGCATTCAGCAGACCACACTTTAAAACCTCATTTATTCGGACGTTTTGTGGAAAGTTGTAGTTGGCGGAGCAGCAGCGCTGATCAAACGCTTCAGAAAGCGGAGGCGGGGAAAGCGAGCCGCGCGCTCGTGAAGCTTAGCGTGGGTTTCGGATGGCATTGCCTAGTATACATCTGGCGAACTTCCGCTCTCTTCCTAACAAAACGGGTGAACTCCTTCTGCTCTCCCAGACAAACAACGATTTTTTCAACTCTGCTGCTTTGTGTTTCACGGAGACATGGCTGAATGACATGATACCGGATAGCGTGCTTCATCTCTCCGGTTTTCAACTGTTTAGAGCGGATCGCAACGCAGAATCAACGGGGAAATCGTGTGGCGGTGGGACGTGCTTTTACATCAACTAAAGGTGGTGTGCAGATCTAACAGTATTAAGCTAACAGTGCTGTTATGATCTTGAAGCACTTTTCATGAACTGTAAACTATTTTATTTGCCGTGGGAGTTTTGCTCGTTTTCCTGCATCTGTTTACATTTCACCGCAAGCAAATGTGAATCTGGCCTTACAGAAACTTGCTGATCAGATTGCAGTGACTGAACAAAAACACCCGGACTCTGTTTTAATCATTCTTGTAGATTTCAACAAAGCAAAACTCCCGCGTGAACTGCCAAAATACAGACAGCATGTTAATGTCCCACCAGAGACAGTAATATACTGGACCACTGCTACACCACAATAAAGGATGCATATCACTCTGTCCCTCAGGCAGCTTTGGGGGCTTTCTGATCACTGCCTGTTCCATCTTATTCCAACATAGAGGCAAAAACTTAAATCTGCTAAACCTGTAGCAAGGTCTGTAAACAGATGGACCTCCGAAACAGAACAGGCCTTACAAGACTGTAATATCATATTCTCATTTAACATACAACAACGGCAAACCATGGTTCACTGCAAAACATAGACAGCTCCGTCAGGAAATGGGACAAAGTCTTGTACAAGCAGGCCAAATACACACTGGAATAGGAAATCAAAGTGGCAAAGAGGAATTATTCTGAAAAATTAAGGAACCAATTTGATTCCACTGACTCTTCATCAGTGTGGAAAAGCCTGAAAGACATTACTCACTGTTGAGAATCAACTACTGGCAGAGTTCTACTGCAGGTTTGAACAATCACCATTAACACCTCTGACAACCCCCCCTACCACTGACTGATCAACTGGCACCTATTTTTTCACAGATCTTCAACAGATCTCTGGAGTTTGTCAAGTCTCTTCCTGCTTCAAACAGTCCACCATCATAATGGGTATGATGGTGGACTGTTTGAAGCAGGAAAGAAACCAAAAATAACAGGACTTAATGACTACAGACCTGTGGCACTAGCGTCTGTCATCGTGAAGTCGTTTGAAAACTGGTCCTGGCCTATCTGAAGAAAATCACTGGACCCCTACTGGACCCCCTGCAGTTTGCTTACAGAGCAGACAGGTCTGTGGATGATGCTGTAAATATGGGTCTGCACTTCATCCTGCAGCATCTGGATAAACCAGGGACTTATGTAAGGATCCTGTTTGTGGACTTCAGCTCGGCTTTTAACACCATCATCCCAAATCTCCTCCTGCCCAAACTAATCCAGCTCTCCGTACCCACCTCTGTCTATCGGTGGATCAACAGCTTCCTGACAGACAGGCAGCAGCTAGTGAGGCTGGGAAAATTCTCATCCAGCACTCACATCACCAGCACTGGCACCCCCCAAGGTTGTGTTATCTCCCCACTGTCTTATCCCTGTTCCCCCATGACCGCATCTCCAAAGACCCCTCTGCCAAGCTCACACTTATCAGCCTCATTCAGGACGGTGATGAGTCTGCCTACAGACAAGAGGTTAAAGAGCTGGCTGTCTGGTGCAGTCACTACAACCTGGAGTTCAACACGCTCAAAACAGTGGAGATGACTTAGGAGAGATTAGACTTTAGGAGAAACCCCCCTGCTCTTTCCCCACTCACCATCTTGGACAGTATTGTAAAAAAAGTGGAATCTTTCAGGTTCCTGGGCAACACCATCTCTCAGGACCTAAAGTGCCCACAGGAACTGTTGAAACTGTTCTACGCTGCCATAATTGAATCCGTCCTATGCACTTCAATTACTGTCTGGTTCAGCTCAGCTACCGATTATGATCTCCGAAGACTACGGTGAATAGTCCGGACTGCTGAGCGAATCATTGGCACAACCCTCCCCACTCTCCAAGATTTGTACTTATCCAGAGTGCACAGAAGGGCTGGTAAAATCACTCTGGACCCCTCACATCCAGCGCACTCTCTCTTTGAACTGGTGTTATCTGGTCAACATTACAGAGCCCTGAAAACCAAAACGACTAGGCATGGGAACAGTTTCTTTCCTCAGGCAATCTACCTCATTAACACTTAAATAAAAACAAACATGGAACACACAAAACAACATACACACACAAAATTTACCTAATTTCTTATTTGGACATGTACAAAGTTTATTGTCTAAATGTTTAGTTTAATTTGTATATTGTTTTGTCTTTACTGTTTTTGCACCTTGCACATTGCCTGTATATTTGCACATTGTTTTTATTGCTTGTGTCTCAAGTCTCTTTGTTGCACTGTGGAGCTTCTGTCACTACAACAAATTCCTAGTATGTGCAAACATACCTGGCAATAAAGCTCATTCTGATTCTGTAACACCATTATTTGAAATAGTTGATAGAGCTACTAGATTGTCATTTACGTTCAAGGAACACTTGCTTATTTTACACTAGCACCAAAGACTGACAACTCTTGTGTTCCTTTTCTGGATTTATAAAACAAGTTTACCAGATAAGCCAGGCTGGGATGAAACTAGGGGGTGGTGGGGTGACAAGGGGTCAGAGATTCCAGGGGTCCATGGCTTGTATCTGTTAATCTGATTGTAAAATGATTTGGTTTCAACTAATTTAATATAGTTCAAGCTCAGTCATTCCAGCAACTTATGTTAGGAAGACTAACCTGGGTCAGTGCAGGCTATCAGTCAGGATAAGTATGAGTAGTAGCTTGACCAGAATTCCTCTATCAATGACCTGCTAGGAATATGAAGAATTCACCAGTACCATTTGGAAATCATGTTTTTGATGTATTGTTAATGTATGTGTTGTGTAAGTTGTTTAATGAAAGGTTTAAAAGCATGTGCCAGAAAGCTTAACAGCATGTGCACTGTACTGATTGTGCTAGCTTTAACTATGAATGAAGCACAGGCAGGTGGTACTAGAAGTATGGCTTAAAGACGCAGCATCTTGTTCTCTTCAGGAAACAAAGGTTACATATGTAACCTGAGACGTTCCCTTTCAGAAACTCGAGCTGCATTGAAACGCTATGGGAACAGGATGCCAACTCCGTCATAATGGAGACCCCTGTGTCTCCTTGTCTATATCCCTGCAGGGAGGAGGACAGAAGGCCTGGAGCATGACTGTCTGTAGAGTCGAGGTGGGCACTTTGGTGACAACCCACTCACTGGCAGAGAAATGCTTAGGTCAATCCAGGCACAAAGCCTAAATAAGTAGGGGCCACAGAAACGGCCTAAAGGTCACCAACACTCCTCGGAGAGGTGAAGGCTAGTAGAAAGGCCACCATGGCCGATAAATGGAGATGAGGGATCTGTTTAATGGGTTCAAAAGGGTTTAATGGGTTCTAATACTAATAAGCCACCACATAGACTTTTAAGGTGGAGTTAGCCAATCCTGCAGAGGGACGCGCCTGCAAGAACTCCAGCACTGTACCAACAGGCAGTGGATTGGGTCAAGCTGGCGGTCTCTGCACCAGTCAGTGAAAAGTTCACGCTTCACGGAATATAGTTTTCTCATAGAGGGAGATCTGGATTGTAAGATGATTACAACAACCTTAGTTAGCACCCAGACTAAGCCTCCATTTCCCGGACATCATGACTGCACAAAAAGGTATGACGTTGGACACTTCTGCCATTATACCTAACAGCTGCTGAAACTGCTTCACCATGAGTGACTGGCCTTGCAACACCAACTCCTTCAGGACCTTGACACCTCAATATAGAGTTCTGGGAGAAATGGCAGGCTCCGGTGTGGAGGTATTGATTGGCTGCTAAGAAATCTCTTATGCTGCACAGTCTGTTTCTTAGTCAGTCAATGTTTAACTTAGCCAGGGCGGAGCTGCTGGGCCCGTCTCAATTCCCTCCATGAGGTCCATCCACCCCACAAGTGCAGCCACCATTCTGCCTAAACAGAAGTGAGACCAGCAATGTGAGGAATGCTTATGAGGGCTCCCTCATCAAAAATAGCCCCCCAGGAGCGAAGCACCAACATAGGGAGCAGCTCCCAAACAAACAACACATAGAGCTTATGTATTCCCACTAGAAACACAAAAACTAAAATGCTCAATAGAGCCCCCACAATCACATCAGATGGGGCACCATAAGTTGTCCAAGAAACATTCTCTACTATGAGGATGAACTGTCAAAAATAATCTTAACTAATAACATGCTTCGTGAAATTATAGATTCTCTAAATATTATTAATTGGTCAGCAGTGTTAGTCACAAATCCTCACAAGCTAGCCGTTATTATACCTCTATTTGAAAAACACAACTTCCCAGGAAGTTAATAACGTACAGACCCATCTCAAATTTACCTTTTATTTCAGAAATGCTGAAATAAATGTGGTGTCTTTACAGATATGTTAACATGATTCAGACCATTTCACAGTACAGAAGCTGTTCTTGTCAGAGTGACAAATTATTTGCTCTCATCGACCCTTTGTGGCTGTTTTTATTTGACTGTAACGCAAGCTTAAAATTGGCTTGGAAATTATGTTGGCCTAAATTGAACTGCACTGAAATAGTTTATCACATTTATCTGACCAATTCCAATTTGTTGCTGTGCATAACCTGCTCGCGGGTAAAGAAGTGCTTCGGCCAAGCCAGATGCAAAGTCTAAATAGGTAGGGGCCAGAGATAACTAACTGTCCTCAGAGAGGTGATGGCTAAAAGAAAGGCCTCCTTGGTCCACAAATGGAGAACAAAAATCTCAGCAATAGGCTCAAAAGGAGGAGCACATAAATTCTACGGCCAGGTCCCAAGGGGGAACTCGAGATCACACTCAAGGCCTCAGCCTTAGCACACCATACGTGGAGGAAACGTATAACAGCGCACTATACATAGAGGAAACATATAATCAAAGGGTGTCTACCCACTGATAAGGATGTGGTAAGCAGAAAGCGCTGCCACATAAACTTTCAGGGAAGAGTGAGTCAATCCTGTATTGAATCGTGTCTGTAAGAATTCCAGTACTGCACCAACAGGGCAGTTAACTGGATCAAAATGGTGCTCTCTACATCAGGAAGTGAATAGTTTCTACTTCAGTGCATACAGTTTCCTTGTGGAAGAAGCTCTAGATTGTAGGATGCTCTACATATCCTCAGCTCAGAGACCAGAGGCTACGAGTTGTGCCCCGCTGCGCCCATAGGTTTCACTGCTCTGGACGAGGGTGGATGATAGCGCCCCCTGCCTAAGATAGAAGATCCTGCCATGTACTTGACCTGCTTGAACTTGACCTGCTGCCATGTACCCCTTACCCACCAGCGCTGAGGTGTTGCGCAGCAGTTTGGAGGGCAGCCTGGGTGACAGATATCTAGCTAGCATCTGTTCACGGTAGTCAGTAGTAGCCAGTGGGTAGCTGCCCTGCAGGTTTAGTTCAACAACTTCAGCTGATTCAAAATGCAGCAGCCACAGTTCTTATGAGAATAAACAATTATGACCATATTAACCCGGGTTTTGTCAACACTGCACTGGCTGCCTATTAAGCATCATATAAACGTCAACATTCTGCTTATTAGTGGTTTAGGTCCTCAGTACTTCAGTGAGCTCTGTAAGGCAGCGGGAACGCATTTCAGAACAACAAAGTTTGTCACAGCTTGCACCAACTGGTCTGCGGGAATGGAAACCAATAAACAATAAAACTGATCTGGTGTAGATACCCTGGTCGTGACGTTCACACCGAACCATTTGTTTCCCTCACCCCTCTGCCTACTCATCTGCATATTTCTCTAGGTTGAGATCACAAGCCATTTACTAACAACATTATGTATAACCTGTGATGTTTTCAATATGTAATTGCCAAGTTTGATACCATTCTAAAGGTTATGGTGCGATGGGTAAAAAGGTCCAATTTCTCGAATCATAGAATACAGTATAATAGAGTATACAAAAAATTCAGAAATATTTCATACGTTTGTAATGGGTGTTCCCCTCTCACAGGAGGGGGTTCTCAGGTCACTAGAGACTGCCCAATCAAACTAAATCAACTTTATTGTTCTTTGTTCAACTTGGGTACTTAAGGTAGATTTCCAAAAGGCCCAGGGAAGCATTCTGTAGCCAGAACTTCCCGCACAACTGCTGTGTGTCTCATTTGCCAGGTAGGATTTGGACTCTGTGTGTTTTTGTTATATGTTTGTTGATTTATGTTTTTTATTGGTGTTTTGAAATTTTCTTGATTTGAAGTTCTTAAGAAATTGTTATTTCCAGTAGATTAGAAGGAGTCAGTGCGTTACCGCATATTCTGTGTCAGAGATAAGATCATACTGGGTACTTGTGGTTTGTATGGAGCAGGGAGCACATCACCCAAGATCCCCTGATTTCTGTCTTTCACCTGACTTAGCACAATAAAAGAGCACTATTATTAAAACAAGAGCAACCATGGGGGGCCAGTTTTTAATAATATTAGTTTACCCGGCAACCTCTGACTAAGATCAGACTGACAGTTTTATGCTCGTGAGATCCGTGTCTAAAAGTAAAAGTGCAAGACTCTGCACAGCTACAGTTTATTTTAACCGGATCCACGACATTTAGCCGCGGATTATGATTTTGCTCCACTCGTTTTAGCGGAGCAAAATATCACAAATATTGTTTAATCATCACAAGCTGTAAGTATTACATTGTTAGAT
>JBAJNP010003446.1:0-39651 GCA_036877545.1 Yasuhikotakia modesta
GGGGGTGCAAAAAGCAAGCAAGGTTAATTGTTTTCACAAACTGAACCACTCATTCATGATTAAACACAAGCTTCTGTAACCTAATACAGGTTTGCCTAAAAGTTAAAAAATATTACATCCCAAAATGTTACTGAAAATGTATTGTACAGTCCATCCATACTGACACCCATTCATTTACTGTCAGTGCAGCCATACTTTTAGATGATAAGGTTTTCTAAATCCATATTATTATTGGTAATGTCAACCAAAGCTAATCCAAACACTCACTATTACACAAGAACTTACAGGGATCAATGATTGAAACAGAAACAACTGAGGCCACAGATGTACACTCTGTTACTGTTGATCAGTTGATACAGATACAGGTAGTATCTCCTGTGGCCTCCACTGGCAATGAGGCAATAGGTTACAAGCATTTCTGGGGAAGAGCCATTTGTGTTATGCTGTTGATGTCTGTAAATCAATTCAATGATTTCATGGGCATCGCAATACACATTGGCAGTCCTTGCTTGTTATGGAAACCGTGCCATCATTGGGACATTTTAGGATTGTTGTGAAATCTGAACCATAGAAACAAGCAAAAATTACATTTGTTTGAAATATGAAAAATTGTCACGTCAGTTAAATTATGAGAAGTATCTGCCTACCCATCACGCCTTACATTTTTTCTTAAACCTTCTAATGTGCTGATATCAAACAAACAGAGAGCGAGATGAAAGTGTTTGAGAGCAGAAGGAAATGAAAGGAGGATTGGACAATGTGTGTACACATGGAGGCAGATACACAAGGACAGGGATGGATCATGTGCCCACATGCGTCCCATTCCCCTCTACTTCACTTTTCATTATTTTATGCTTGCTGCGTCTTTTTAAAGGTGCTCTCCTTCTTTGTCACTTTCTAGCTGGCATCTCATTTTTTTCCTCCCATTGCCTCTCTTTGTGGCCTCGGCAGGAAGGATGACGGGCGCCTGCAGCCACCTGCAGCGCAGGTCTTTATCACACTGTACACGCTAAATATAGCCCACTCGGATCGTGTGCATACATGTGTGTCCGCTCACAGAGGACGGAGGGAAAGTGAGGTAGCGTGCGCTTGAATGTTTGCATCAAGGAGGTTGTGGAAAACTTCTTTTAAAACACAGTTGCTTAGATCTTTTCTCATGGGCACTTTCGGCTGAGGAGTTTTTGAACCAATCATCTAAGTAATGCATGTCGTGACTAATCACTCTAAAGGTGCAGTGAAGAAGTAAAAAAACAAAAAAAAACTCTTCTCAAACCAACTCCAGATTCACAGAGGAAACTACAGGCTTGACTTCTCTGTTTTTTATAGTTAGATTAAACCCCAACGAGAGCCGGAGAGAGGAAAGTCACTGGGTAGAACTATGGGTTATTACACCTTATACCAGCCAATTTTCCTTTGCATTGCCAGGGGACAAAGTGCTTAATCTCTTCCTCTGTTGGCCAGCTCTCTCATTCTTCCGCTACCAATGCAAAATCACAAATTCTGTTTGCAAAGCTCAGCAGACCAGACCTGCGAATATCTCATCTTAAAGACCCACCTAGTTACTTTGCATACATATCTGATGTAGGGGTCGGGACTCAAAGTCTGTCTCTCTTTCCTTGTCTCTCTCTGTCTCTTACTGTGCACTTGCATGCAGAATGATGAATCTGTACACATGGTGCTGATGTCAGTGAGTGTGGAGAACAGATGGTGCTCTACGCTCAGAGGAGAGGTTACGGATGCCAATAGGCAGGCGAATGCAGCCTAACACAATTACAAGCATCCACCCTCTCTTCCTGCAGCTAAAATATGAATAGAGCGCTACAGTATGTACTGGGTAGGTAAATGAGGGAGCCAGTGATGTCACAGCCACTTACTGCTGATATCTTGATTTCTTTCATGCTTGAAAATATCACTTGCTTTGATAATGTCTGTATATTTAGTAAAGTTAAATAGGATGCAAAACAGTGTATTGCCTGTCAAAATTGACACAGAAAGGTTCA
This sequence comes from Yasuhikotakia modesta, assembly GCA_036877545.1. Classification (NCBI taxonomy): domain Eukaryota; kingdom Metazoa; phylum Chordata; class Actinopteri; order Cypriniformes; family Botiidae; genus Yasuhikotakia; species Yasuhikotakia modesta. The sequence continues at coordinate 2,001 of JBAJNP010003446.1, forward strand.
TAAGCAATAGTCACAATAGCAAATTTATTTTAAAGCATATTATTAAGTATATAATTTGTTGTTTTAGCTGAAGATATGTTATAAATAAACACAGAATGAGTGAGGGGCAAATGAGGTAAATCTGTTTAGTGACTGTTACGTAATTGCTTCGTTTTTAAAAAACTGTTGCTGTCACAACTCATCTAACAGCCAAGGATTTGGACAGGAGAGAACAACATCAGCAGGGACAGAAATATGATGTCACTGTGACAAGAAAGCAAATGCAAAAAAGTCAATGCCACAAACACACACAGGCGTGTGCACTTACAAAAAAGTGCTAAATAAAAGTGATGAGGAAGGAAGCTGTCTGAGTGAAGACATATATAATGCAATGATCCAACAAGGAATTCTTACAAAAAACAAAACTAAATCCCAGCAAAAATCCTTCATACATAGGATATGCCTGAACTGTGGTGTCGGACAGCCACAAGGCACAACTGTTTAATGGGACACGGGAGAGTGAATCACACAACTGTAGCAAAAACACAAAATAAAAAAGAGAGGAGAAAAAGAGAAAAGACAGATGTTGACAGAAACTGAGGCACCAGAGAATTCCACAGAACCGGAAATTATGACTAAACATACATACCAAACAAACAAACAAACAAAAAACATGTAAACACAATCTCTCACACAAGCAAAGTACAAAAACTGATTTGTTTCCATCACTCATCATGTGTGTATTGCGTTTGCTCACTGGGACAGATACAGTAACTCCACAAATATGCGCTCATACACAGATGCCTGCTACTACACAAAAATAAACATCCTCATAGGAATCAGGTAGTTCAAAACTAAGCCTCCATCATTCAAAGCAAATCAGTAGTGCTATTATCATTTTACTTCACTAAAGCCTTCTGCTGAGTTATATCTTACTCCTCTCTGAACCTCACTACACACACACATACAACAAAGTATTTGTCATTCTCTTCCAGTCAACTTTGACTGCTATCTCAGATATGCATCTAGATTGCCACAAAGTTTCAGGAGCATAATGCTCTCAGCTGAACATCATGTCAACAAATATGAATCTATAAATATGATAATGCTCTGAAGTCTCAGAACGGTTTAAGATAAAACAGAATTAAACAATTGATATGCCACACAGCAAATCTCTGAAACGCATCGGCAAACTCCAGGCATTCATGAACATGTTGCTACAAAACCTGACACACGCATATTTAACGGTGCGTTTAAGATGAGTGATGCTTTTTGGAATTATCTGTATTTGTACTATTGACTGGGAAGAGTGTACAGTCTCTTCCCAGTCGATCTTATGACAAGGGAAGATACTGTAGGTTTGTCTTATGACAAACCTTTTTGGTCATAGACACTGAATAAAGTTTGTTTGCTTCACTGTTTTTTCCTCTTCCAGACGTCACCCTTGTGGCTAGAGAGCAAAGGTAAAAGCAGATCTATGAGGCAGGGAAAAAATAAGAAATAAAAGGGAGAGAGAGAAAGAGAGAGACTTCTTTGTGTTCTTAGACGAGCATCAGATGTGATCTCACAGTTCAAGACCTCTTCCCAAAATACAAAGCATGCTTTTATGCACCTCAGACAATGCCTCAGTCCTTTCCATGTGCACACAAAGTGTTCTCCTCTCACTTTGTACACCTTTTGTTTATTTTAAGTGCTATTTGTTCCAACATTAGCATTAGGTATTGGACACTGATGTTAGACTTCGTCCACCCCTGCTTACAACAGTCAAGCGTGGGCCCTGCATTGTTTTCTGCTTTGTTTTTACATCAGAATAAGATAAAGACTGAAGACCATTACAAGCTGTATAAATTGGGTTGCCAAACCAAGTGTACAGTGCTGTGTGTGTTTAAACCTAAATCACTGGAAGGGAAAGGCCTGTGTTTAATGTTACTAAAACAACGGTAGGATGCATCACAACATATGTGGTGAGAAAAGGAAGAAAAGGAAAGGGTGGAAAGAGAGAGAGACTTTGAAAGATTATATCAACAGTAAGGAAAGAAAAATAACCGCTTTCAATGAACTCAACAATCAAAAGCTATTGACTCTACTAATCAAGCCATAGCGGGGTTCCATAGAAATACTGACATGGGCCATGTGTACATATTTGAATAGTGTATCTATCTAGCTTCTTCTTCCTGATTAGGCGTATTTTCTCATTTCCCGAAAAGCCTTGAAATTAATGAACAAACAAGTGACCAGCAAACCTCAATGATAATTAGCTCAATTATGAAGTGGCTCCCCACAGCCCTCACATACTAGAGTCTTCATTTAGCATTATTACAGCAGATCAGCAGTCGTGTCTATGTGCAAATTATGAGCTCTATGATTTATTGGCTAGTGTCTCCAAAGTCTCCAGTGGCTTTACTGGAAGTAATATTATTGGTTTCATATTTGGAAGAGGTTCTTATCCTCTTAACAGAAATTACCCAAATCCTGTTTATTTAGAAATTATTCTGAGGAGGTGAAACAAGATGCCATCATTTGAAGTACAGATGGTAAAACCACTTGCCAAGACTCAAAGTTCCTCCTTGAATCTGGCAAGCCCACAACTTCAAAAAGTTGCAGGGTCACCTCACTAGAGAAGAGGGTTATTTTTGAACCCAGTGATTGACAGGCAGACAAAATGCACCACATACCCATACAGCAAACCAATATATCTCAGTGACACAATGTGCGAGTTGCTGAGGTGGAAAAAACACTGCTAATATCACCAAATATAATTCTAATATATTATTAGTGACTTTCTTGAAGACTTTCTTGGTCAATTCAGGAATCAGCATTTTGTTATACGTAATGTGACCTGGTATTGTGACTGGAAGGTAATGAAACTTTTGCTTTGTGAATGGACTTCATGCATCATAAATCTGTGTACATTTTCTCAGAAAATAAATATTATATTTACCATACTGATCAGAATTATAACCATTAAAATGCATTATATCAAACCATGCTTGCCCACACAAATACCTTGCTGATATTCAGCCAAGCAGTAATGTTTAAACAGATACTGAGGTTGTGTTTCTGCTATCAAAGCTTCATCGTTAAGAAAATTTAAATGCTTATTGGAAACTGAAAAGGCAACTTAAACATTTTACCTACAATCATTATTTTTTCCACAGCCTTTGTCTCAGATTTGTGACACAAAAATACTGAGGAATGCTGGACAGAACAATAGCTACAGCTGGCCAGGACATCAGCCATTGTCTCATCTGTTTATTCAGTGACACTTTTTTATAAATCAGTATGACTAAACAGGAAGTGTGTGAATGCAAAACAGACAGACTGAATTTCCCCTTCCTTGCTCAAACCATGTCATACAATTCTATACTTAAACTTTATTAGCAATAGGAACCAGTTAATTGGGAAATAACCCTTGAAATTAGCTGTTGGGGATGACAAGCATTTGAGAAAACGTGGGAATACACAGTCAATGTAGTGTGGGCATACAGCCCCAAGATGAGTGTTTCTAGTCTTATTTAACTGTTATTTTATTATAATGTGACATTTCTCCTCCCTGTTTATTTTGATGCTTATTCATGTTTTTGTTAAATTTACTCTTTGTTTTCAATGCAGATGCTGTACATCTGCATTGTTTATTCCTGCTTTTGTTTAAACGTGTTGCTTTTAACAGTGGAATTTATGGGAATTTTGCTACGACCTCATTTATGTTGTAAAATAAGGAAAATAATAAAAAATAAACAACAGAAAAGACATTTGCATCTTGCACCTTCATAACAAGGATCTTATGATAGTAAGGCTCTGGTACTAAAGTGTTTTTCTACCAAACTGCATGAGAGGAATATGCATTGTAAATATCACTGTATAAATGAAACTGACTTGACATTTACCTAATCAGATAAGCCTTATCACCACAAATTATGGTCTGTTCCTCAATTATTGCTACCAAAATTATTGACAGGAGAAATATGCAAACAGAACCTGTGAGGTATGGATCAATTTTCTTCTCATTGCATCCGTCCCTCCATGCTAACCTGTTTTTTCAATGAACAGCAAGCTCTTTCATACCAGCATTCTACCCATTAGGATTCAGGGGTGGTGGTGAGGCAAGCTCTCAGACTTAAACAAATGGCTAAGTCTCTCAGTCATTTTCATGCATTACTGTCTGACTATTTTTCTGTCATCCGTGGAGGCTGTTATAGGTAAATGATTCAGGTCCAGGGGTCACACAGAGAACACTGCATGTCTGGTTAAACATGTATAGATGACGTCTGGTGTTTGTTTATGAGACCATTTGTGTGTTTACACAGTCTGTGTGCATTGGCCATCGCATAAACTCCAGCATGCAAAGCCAAAGTTCCTGCATGCAAACGCAGAGTGTATCTATGCAAACCGACCAATCACATGAGCCTGCATTGCAAACTAACATCAAACAAGCACAAATGCATGCACATGTTTCAATTGTTCGTGGCTTACGTCAATAGACAGGCAATGGTGCCTGCTGCTCGTAAACGTTCACTAGGGGATAGAAACATCAACTTCAAACAGACAACAAGGAACTGGCCCCAGTAACAATAAATGAGGTCTGGAAGGAAGAAGCAAACATGTTAGAAAATGCCTTTGTGTGCCTGCTTGTGCATTTCTTTGTGTACATGCATGCATGTTATTCTCGATAAGAAGTTGAGTGAAGGTGTGGCGTCTAACAGGGCTGTTTAGCGCTGGTTGACTGAAGATATAGAAATGCTGCATTGTATTGCACTTCAAAGCACCGTTTTCCCATATCATACTTCTGCATTAAAACATTTTTAACCAGGCAAGAGGGACTCCATAGTGAAGTGACTAATCAAGCTTATATCTTAAATTGCCATCACTATGAATAAACGCTAAAGCAGTGAAGTGGCAGTAGTTGTTATCATGCAAGTCCAACAGCACATGTGGCGTGGTACCCTCCCTCCCAGGCTCATCGTTCGGCCTAGTTCTCTGTGGTCAGCCCAGATGGAGAAGCCGTTATTTTGGCTCTTTCATCTCGATCACAGTGCACAATAGGTCAGACGGTCACTTTTCCTACATTCTGCCTAGAACATTCCTTAATCAGCGACTTTGATCAGACTGCCAGAGACAATAATGAGGATAGAAGACAAATAACCAAGATTAGAGGAGCAATTCATTATCCTCCTATTTTGAGGTCTGTATAGCTGTGCGTTTGTGTTTGTTTGCATTAGGCCGTTGGCCCATTCTAAGTGTGTGTGCTAAAATGGTGTTGTTAATGGTCACATCACGTGGCATGCAGAGTGGGCTGGAGTCTGGGGGCCGAGGGCTCTGCCGTATAAACAAACCTCATCCAGAGATAGAGCGAGAGAGCTAGAGAGAGAGTGAAGGATGACCGCCAATCAAATTGGAGCGCCATGCCACTATCTCTCCGAGCAAGCGTTACGTTCTTGGAATGAAGGCCAGAGGAGATAGAATATGAGGGATGGGGCAGGAGAAACTGGAGACTTAACAACAGTGAAAGACCATTATCATGTTGTAGCAGGGTGGAAAAATGGACCCAAAATAATAGCATAATAAATAAAGACAAACAAATAGGAGGCAAGCAATGAAAAGCAAGCAGAACTGGCAGTGGCATCTTGGCTTTTCTTTCTCTAACCTATCTGCATTTCTTTACACTCACAAACACAACTCTAGGGCAGCATTTATCAGCCTGATACAGCCTCTGGAAAGAGGGGAATTAAAGAGCAAAAATGAGATATGGGGAGATAAAGACACTATGTGCACATCGGATGCCATTTACTGCAAGATGCCCTGGGGGGGAGCAGGGTGTGATGGAGAGCCACAAATTTACACTTTACAAGTAGAACAACAGCCGTGCCTTCTGTGAGACAGGTTCACCCAGTCGTTCTTTCACAGCACATGCTGTGAATGAAGTCGAACAAGGGATGATTCAAGCTCTGGACCCGTGCCAGCACCGATAGCTTGTCTGGATCCTGCGGCGCAGGCTCCGGGTGACCCCTGTGGCAGGCGTGTTGGAACATGCGAGAGGATGGTTTCAGTGAGGTTAGTGTTGGGGAAGAATGGTTGTCAACACAGGTTGTCGTGTCTTTTGTGGCTTGAGAAAGTAAATGGGCAGAAAGAAAACAGCGGGTTAAAGGACTCAACATCATGTTGGTATAAAGCGTGTGTGTGTGTGCGTATGTGTGTGTTCACCACTTTCTAACAGGGGGTGGGTGGGGGGGTGGGGGGGGGTTGGTTGTTATTGTCAGGAGTGCTATATACATAAATATGTATTGCATATATATATATATATATAGATAGATATATAGATATATATATATAGATATATAGATATATATATATATAGATAGATATATATATAGATAGATATAAATATAGATAGATATATAGATAATTCTAATTAAACACATTGTCACATAAACAAATTTAAAAGAATGCCAGATCAGGAAATGCACTTTGTAGGCACTGCAGGCAACTTGTAGGCACTGACCTCTAACCTGAACACAATCATTGTTATTCCAGACTGAATCAAACAGGGTGGAGACCATGATCCCCCTAAGATGCAAACTTCAACTACCACAACTCTTATGATACCCGTGGGCTCCTCCATATCAAAGAACCAATTTAAAAGTCCATTTAACCACAAAACCCCCTCCCCCTTTTATTTCTCAAGGCTGCTTTCCTGTCTGAGCAGGATAAATGATGTTTCCCTTAAAGTCGGATTTTGCTATTTTATTTAATGCAAATTTGCAAGCATTGATAATTCCGCTGTGGCCATTTTGGCACATTCAGCTGACAAAGCATTCAATATTTTCATATCAAAGGAAAGGAAAAAAGAAAAACATCCTCTTCCTGAGTGGATCAATCGTTTACCTTGTCATTATTATTCGGTTTACATATCAAATGTGTTTACATAAGAAAAACAGACTCTTGAGAGATGTGGCAGAAAAAACAATTCTCCTGTCAGCCTGAATGTTTTTCTGTTAAAATCTGGCCTTTGCTAAATGGGCCGTTCAATCTCAATGCATCTACAAAATGTGGCGTGACAATTTAGGCATAATTACATGGCTAATACGTTATTAACAGAAACACAATAATGTATTTGGATGCCGAGAGGTGTTATCACCAATTACCTTCATTTTGGGCTTTGTAAAATGATCAGGTGAAAGTGTGAAATAAGATGCTGAGATAAGAGGAAGGGTTTGGGGGTGGAAATTTAAATATGCTTTTATTGAGGTTGTGATGTCACACATATTTCACTAAGTGTATTTTTGCTGCCTTTTCTGATGACCTGGATTGGATGAGAGAGGAGAGGCTACGATGGATGTTGTAGACAGAAAACACATTTACACTTTTTTAAAACCTAGTAAGCCACCCACAAAGTAAAGGTTTCTGTAAACGTTTCCTCAGAAGACAGCCCGTGTAAGTAGTAACCAGTGAGCTGAACAGAGCTACTGTTTTGACTGCATGGTTGCAGAGTTATACACCCAGACTACTTGTAGGGCAGTACAAAGCAACCAGTGCTGCAATGTTAATAAGGATCTGAGTTTGATTAAAACATGCCAGGGGCACTTTCACATTTGTCATAGTTAGATTAAATTCAGTCTGAAGCTTTTGTATTTGTCTCTTCAAATTTCTCTCTTTTGTACACACACACACTCTGTCAGGCACAGTGGTCAGTGCAAGAGGATGCATTGCAGACATCATCTCATTCATCATGAGTTGGACAGAGGGCCGTAGAATTGACAGAGCTGTTCCATCAGTCACAGCAAAGACACACACACAAAACACAAACATACTCGAGCTGTGTCAGGTTGAGGTCCAGTGAACACTGTTTATCCACCGTCAACACTTCCCATGTACAAACACAAACATGCATAGTGTTTACAAAAAGATTTCTTTCCCTGCAACACACAAAAACACACAACAGCTTAATGGTACTGAGGTTTGTCAGAGCAAATGAAAACCGAAAATATATATAATAAATAATTAAATAAACAGGATAATATGTAACATGTTTATGAAGCCTAGCTATGGCATTTAGCAGGAGGGGCTAAAAGGGTCATGCTAACCAGTTGGCCCTTTAATCGACTTAGGGACTCACGCTTACACACAGACATGCACACATCTTACAGCACTGAGACATCTGTACTGGACACAGACACATAGCCACATCTCCAATTCTTTGTTTTTATGAGCCATAGCTTAGTTGAAAGAGATTGAGTTGCCAACAGAGACTGTTGCTGACGAAGATTGTTACCTTGGCGTTGTGTGACAGTGGATCAATCTGCAATCTGTGTGTGTTATTGATGACAGTGTTTGAAAAAGAGACAGCAGAGCTCGATTCCACCTTCTTTCATCATGCAGTTGTTTTTGAGCTGATTCTGCTGATTTCTTACAGCAGACACACCATCCCAGACAGCTGACTCATAGATAACACATCATTTAAAACAATCATTTTTTGGTCAGCTTAAGTACAGTGTGGGGAATAGAATCAAGACTCTGCCTAGACTGGATTCAAACCTGCATTTTCCACATGAGCATCAAGGCTTAGTGTGTCTGATGCATGTTTGCATACCCAATCTTAGAGATCCAACCCTAATGACAATCTTTCTTTTCTCGCAGAATAAAGCTTAACTTTCCTGAACCAAACTGAACCAAAACTGAGTCTAACATCACAACTCTAATAACATATAGGTGCTTATACACTTTTCTGTAGTTTATAAATGATCTCTCATTAATACCAATATCATACCTACAATCATACACATTCTCTATCTGTCAGTCAGTCTGCCTGTAGCATCTGCCTGTAGATTAAGATCATATACAGTACAGTACTACTGTAATTCTCAACTTCTCTACTGTGACTCTCTTTGATGAACACTGCCAGTAAACACAAAAGAAAGGGTGAGACCTTACGCATACATTAATATTAGACTGAGACACAGTGGCTGCAATGCCTGCCAGTTTGTAACATTATTATTCTCTGTTTCTACTGTCATTAATGACGGATTATTCAAGCATTCATAAAAATACCATAAAAATATAGTAAACAAAGGTATTTTGTACAAAATAAAGAACGTATTCTGTTAGGCTTGGGGTTAGAATGTGTTTTCGAATTAGGTTAAAGTATTTACAGCCCAGTGTGTATAAAAATAACAGAAACTAGAAGTCTATAGAATGTCCTCATTTAGATAGATAAGTAAACGTGTGTGTGTGTGTGTGTGTGTGAGCAGCAGTGATTGACAGCTCACTGCTCTGATTAATGTGACCGGTCTCTTCACTGCTGAGGAAAGAGAAAGACAGCGGTCCCATTCCAGCTCTCAGCCATGTACTCACTGAAAGAGAAGATCATGAAAAGAAGAGAGAGAGAGAGAGAGAGACAGACAGAGAGAGAGAGAGGAGGACTGAGGGACAGAGACACCTGGGAATTCTCTCTCCTATTCATCAAAAACAGTTTTAATTATACCATATTGCCTTCTCTAGATTACTCCCATTTACTCTCTAGATTTAGATACACACTGCACAGAGTCGTTCAGAATCTAAAACGGCAATCTGCTATACCTCTCTCTCTTTCTCTTTCTCTCTCTCTCTCTCTCTCTCTCTCTCTCTCTCTCTCTCTCTCTCGAGATGACTTCAGTATGTGTCTTTAGCATTCTGGTGTTAGAATCGTCAGGAGCGGGTCAGGATCATTATTCACAGCAGAAATGTGCTGTGGCCTATGTCTCTCTCTCTCTCTCTTTCTCTATCCTCCGTCTCTTTCATCTCACTGTGTGCTGAGAGGCAACTGAAACAAAGCAGAAAATATTAAAAAGACGTGACAACAGACCATGGCCAACTTTAAAATTCTACATTTAAAAAGCGCATAGAAGGAATATGATAGCAGCAAAAGACAGGAAGATGATTTAGTATGTTTCTATGTTGAATGTGTGTATGAAACATCTACATGGTCAAGTTGTTCAAGTTAAGCTTGAATTAACTTGCATACCTGCATGTTGAATCATTACTGAGATGGAATGTAGCTAGTTGATGATTACATGGGATGTAGAGATACCAAGACACTCACACACACATTCTTGTACAGGCACAAAGGAATTCTTTTTTTGCAAATTCACAGTAATGTGCACACTCACGGGCTGCCAGCTGCTTTTATACTGGGAACAAAGATGAAGAAGAAAAATACAAAGAGGCAAAGAACTCTCCTTAATTAAAGTTTCCAATCTGTAAATCGATTAAATTAAATTCGGTAACAAAAGAGCAGAGACACTCCTATACAGCAAAAGCCCACACAAGCAGCCAGCAGGTGGAGTGTATGTGTGTGTCTCTGTGTGTAATCGCTCTAGTTTTAAGAAGATGTGTGTTTAGTTGAGATTACAGGAAGTTAAGAACTTAAGGTTTAGTGGGACAAGATATTAACTGGGGGGGGGGAGAAAGGGGGAAGCACTACCTGTAAACAAAATGACTGGCAAAATGAGTCTATGTATGTATGTAAGAGTGTGAGTTTATGTGCACTTATTTTCTCTTCACTTAGTTTATGTGAGATAAAAAAAATCTACTTTTGCGTGATCATAATAGGGCACATAACTTGTGACATCTGTCTACACTTTGTAAATATAGAATAAAGCAGTACATTTGTAAGTAAACAGCCATTATGAAGTCAGTCTTTTTAAAGTATCTCTCTATGCATTCAAGACATATCTTTATTTATTTAGATGGCCTGGTACATCTTTGAATCATAACAAAGAATTCTATCCAAGATTGTGGAGCTTTCCAGAATCCATCAATATTTATATTCCATCAATATTTTAAACAACATGGGTTGCCAGTGTGTGCTTGTGTGTAGTTTAACAGTTTTATCAATATCATTCATCAGTGACAGTCCCTCATGAGAGTTGAATGATGGGATTGAAAAGAGAGGGAAAGAGGGGATATGGTATATAGGGGAGGAGGTATAACAGTAAGGAACAAAAAGCGAATGGATGAAATGATTAGAATTGTATGAGGGTTTGTCCTTGCACAAGTAAAATCTGATTAGCCAGTAAAGAAGTAGAACTGGATTAGAGGACATGGAGAGAGCAAACAGTGATGATATTAAACACCTGGTTCACATTTCCACTCTCAAGCACACATACTCGTTTCAGACTACTGGTTATATGGCCATGCGGTTCTGAAAGAATTCAAAGAAAACAGTTTAAATCAGCTTAAGCTGGTCTTCCAGCCTGGCTTGTGTTCTGCTGGTTTATTGAGGTGGCCAGTTGGTCAGTCTCTCAGCCTAACCAGCTGACAATGATCCAAAACCCCTTTAAAACCAGAGAACAAACTGGCCTGCTCAGACTGGCATGTCAGTTAAAAAAAACCAAATGAGCTTATGCTGGTATAGGCTGTTGTTTTCAGCATTGATGGGTGAAATAAGGAAGTAGTGATTCAATTATAGAAATAAAATGCAATCCTCTACCATTAACTATATAAACACTCACCAATTATCCCAGAATTCTTGAATATTTTCCTCAACATGTTCACTATTCTGTCTGTGACCATAAATGGTCAAATCTAGAGATAATGTACAACTCTTAATGTAAGGCTTTCTTGTTACTAGAACCCTGTTCAAATCTCAGATCTTTGAACCATTTCATCTGAAAATTAAACAAAATGTATGTAATCTACCAATCAAAACTGAATTGGAATGAACTGGACTTAGATCATCAGCACACTGTTATTTTAAACAGTATGTTCTGAAGCTACAGACTGCACAGTTAATCTTCTCACCAATCCACAACATAAACACTGCCACAACAAGTCCAGTATATACTGACCAAACAGCTTTTATATCTTCCAAAATATCTTAATACTATAGGATTGAAGTTGACACTCAAAAAGCACAGAAATCCGTCATATTACAGTTGTTCCTTCTGGACATCAAGACATTTTTCAAAGTCTTCTGCTTTTCTGATATTTCTCCTGAGAGAAAGACCCAGCAGCCTCTAAATTGTCTCATATAGTGTTAGAACACATCTCAACAATGAACAATGTCTGAACTCAATTAAACATTATATGAACTCACACAATCAAGTTTAATAAAAACCAAATAATTCGAACTTTGTGACACACATTACTGTTATCTGTCTATATATTTACTGTATGTCAACAACCGCTTAAAGAGAAACGTTAGAGACAAAGCTGATACTCAAATTAACTATAAATGAGAACAGTATTAAGCCTACTGAGATATGACAGCAACACCTGAGCAATAAAACCTCCTTTGGGCACATCTGATATTATTGAGAGTGTGTTTGCATATATCCACGTGTATGTGTGTTTACTTAAGACAAAGGTGAGAGACTAGCAAATGAAAGCACACCGGTGTTTGTTTGGAGTTTGTGTGATAATGTACAGCTGGGTCCAAAACAGGGGGTCTTTGTTTGAGGTGTTATGCTGAACACTCGTTAGCCTAATTAGCACAGCATCACCACAATCCTTTCCTTACAGGGCAGACCTCAGTAATGAAACCACAACCTCATTTGCTGTGCTGACATCACACAAAGAGGGAATAACCCACTTGTGTTTCACCAGTGTTAGTTTTCACATAGACCTGAGATGGGCACATACACACACATTCATAGCCACCATCCCAGTGCCTATGGATGGGCTCGGAACTCTGGTTGTTTCTTCTCAAGCAAACACACACACAGGCCCAAAAGGAATATATCTCAAGAATAGCATTAGATGACTCAACATTTGAAGAAAAAACAGGACAGAGGCAAAAGAGTCACCTTACCAGACAGAATAGTAGACACTTACACAAGATACTTCCCAATGGATTCAGTTACCAAACTTTAAATAACTCAGAGACACAAATCCAGTGTGTGGGCATATTTGCGGGAAGATTACAAAATGGAAATGGTTTGCTCACATCCTCTGGGCATTTACATTCATTTTGGAGTCTGAGCTCTGATGGGAAATCCAGGAATTTATTCTCAAATGAAAGTCTGTCATCTTTGGCTAATTTCCATCTTTTAATTTTTAACCTATTTTCTCTGATAATTTCTCTAATGAAAAAAATCTCCAGTATGTGACGATTGACACACCCACAGCTTTCAAGAATGTGAGCAAACAGGGTTAATAAATCAAAGGCCTATTTTGTGTCTGATTGTCTTTGAACCCATTTAAACCCATTTAAACCAGACTAGCGATCAGAGTCCAGATTGAGACAGAAGCTCGCAGGCATTTGATTGGCTGCAGAGGCTTGTGGCTACAGTATCATGGCTGGTTTCAATCACAGGTTGGCATGGGGGACATTCCATGAATAATGGCTGAAGTGGCCATCCGTCCTATATAAAGTTTTTATGAGGCGTCTGGTCACTGAAACTGTGTGTACTAGCTGTGTGTAACTGACACTTTACAGTCCTTACTTTAACAGCAGCATAACAAATTAAAAGAATTGTTGGTAAGAGAAACAGATTACAAAGGAGATTGTGTATGTTATGGAAGGGGAAAGATCCTTATTTATCTCCTGTATTACAAAATTTACAAGGTAACAGTTGTCACCAGTCTTACATTCAGTCATTAATCTGTACATTCATCAGATAACAGGATTGCATGATGAAACAATTCTTATCAGTTGTCTGGTAACGTTATTAGACCCCCATCTCAACAACAGTATTAAGCTAAACACAATCAGAAAGACAGTAAACAGAAAAACACTTCTTTGGGAAAATTGTCCACCTGACCTGAGAGGTGACTAACTTCTTTAGTTTCCTTGATAATTAGTTGTTGATATTTTGTTTATGCAAACACATGGAAGGTGATCCTCCCACATGCTCTGCAGTGAAGCAGGGTAATCTAGATGTCTAGCCTGAGGGACTTGTAGCCACAAAACTCCTCCAAGTGCTGTGAAAGCTGTGAGTGCTATACACAAGTCCCTGAAGGATGTGCATGTGTAATTTTCTCATTTATTGTAAAAAAAAAAAATGAAAAGATGAAAGGTTTAAAAACTATGTGTATCTGTTTCTGCAGCTGGAATCAGGAGAATATTGCACACGTGGGCTTGTTTATCTTGCAAACATCTTGTGAATACAGCTTTTAGCTGTGTAGAATTCAAAAGCTGGTGTATGTTAAAAAAATGTGTACTTGTGTGTGTGTGTGTTGTGAGAGAGCATTTTGGGCTGAATGGACCTCCCTGTCCCATGAGTCTTACAAAAGAAGGATGGATGCTTTGAGCTGGGTCTCAGCGATAGATATGAAGTCTCTTCTCATACAATTCACTGTAGCTGCCCTGAGATAGGAGAGAATATTTGTGTTTATGGAATTTCAATGTAAAATGTGCATAAGAGAATAAAGAAACGTGGTGTGGTGGGGAATCCGTCAAAGGTGCAAGAGGTGGTGGTGATTAGTAAAGACAGTAAAGACAAAGCAGTTAGATGTGCTATGCTATAAGTAGCACAGAGTTAAAAAGAAGGAGCTGTGAGCATTGCTGGCTGGTTTATTTTGAATGTAGGGCACCTCATATCACAGGCCGTTTTAAAAAATCGGGAGTCAGCGAATCCTGCTGAGAACAGAGATGATGTTTTATGTGAGCTGTAAAGACTCAATGAAAGTTCCATAACTAGAAGGTTGGAGGGGAAAAAAACAGCAATTTAACGATCCTGTTTAATTTGTCTACGAGAAACATCAAGCAAACGGTCGCCTTAATTTGCCACCATCTTTTTATGGTAATGTCCTCTACAACAAGCTACAGCAGGAAAGCAAAACACAATGCTATTACAATACTGTTTGCATTTATGCATTTGGCAAATGTTTTTATCCAAAGCAATTTAGGATGCACTAAAGGCACAGTTTTTAGTGGAACTGAACACATAACCTTGCTGTTGCTGGTGTTACTGTATTTTTTACCTACTGTATTGAGCTACTGGAATTCCCAGGTCCTTTGGCAAAAATTGACAACATCCATTCAGGAATGTCAGCTATTCCTCAAGCTTTTCACCAAAACATTCCACCACATTTTGAATCAGGTTCCTGAGGAAATGAAAAGTATGTCACTATGACAACCGGAGTCTCCTTCTCGACCTCTCCTGCCAATAACAAAGGTGCTGTAATACACAAACCAGATCTGTTTTATATATTAAAAACCCAACACTGTGACAGCTTTTCTCCTGGGGAAGCTACACTATAAACCTGCTGGAGGAATGAATCTCAAATGGCTTTCTACCTTGGCCGGCTCAAAGCAGGAGTTCAGAGACCCATCCACTGACTGCTGAACCGTCCGATCAATACCTCAACAAAAAAATTGCCTTTTCATAGGCCACCAGTTTCCTAATCACCAGGTTCCAAAGTGGCTTCATTTGGAGGCAGTTACAAAGATGAGATGCACACGTTAAGATAAAGGCATTGCTAGAGGTGATGGCACGCACACACACATTACTGCAACCCAGGTCTGCTTTTCCCCGCTGTTTACTGCTGTACATCTGAGGATGCCAGTGCGATTTAACAGCAGAAGCTCATCTCATCCTTTATTCAGAAGGGTGGTTGCTTCACTTCAGTCTGTTTATTTATTTATTCTGACTATTCCTTTTTTATATATCATGATCTTTTTTCACATTTACTGTCTGTATTTATGGTTACTCATAAAAACATTTCTAAAAGTGTTCTGTCTGAAGGTGACCACTGTTAAAAGACTCATGACACAAATAAACTGCTCTGTTTTGGTTGTTTAAAGGGTCTAGAGACACCAGCTAGACCAGCTGTAAACCAATTTGGCTGTGGGTCAATCTAAACCAGCTTAGGCCAGACACGACCAGCTGAACACCTTTGACTGGTTTAAGCTAGTTTTCAGCAGGGAAACTTGTATATCTGTTTAGTTCTGGTATCAGTTATAACAGTGTTTCACCTGGAGAAGCACTAAAGAGACTAAAATATTATTCTGCCCCACCAAAACTAAAGCTTCATAGCTGCTCAGCCAGAAAAAATACCAGCTCACTGCCTCCATTTTCCAGTTTGAGGTCTCAAGTTTTAAGCCTGAGCATGTTAAAATAAAGAGAGATGGAGAAGAAATATTGCACCTTTAAGGTGCAGCAGCATTGGAGTAGTACAGTAGCAATAAGAACAACAGGAGAAAGAGAAAGAGAGGGAGGGAGGGAAAGAGAGAGAGAGAGAGAGAGAGAGCATGAGGAAAAGTAAAACAGAGGCAGTCAGCCACATGGAGAATGAAAAAAATATTGAAAATGAGCAACAGTTGACAACCCTTTGGCTCCTTTTTAAATGAAAACAGAGTACAGAAGTCGTATACTGCGTTGAGATTTCATACGCGTTCTGACAGCTAAGCATTTACTAAAAGGTTTTCAAGCTTGCGGAGGAAGGCTTTCCTCACCTTCATTGTGGCACCTCAGGGACTTACCCTCTGCTAACATAAAAAACACTAGAACAATGCAGGAAAATAAATTGCTTGACATCACAGGGTCCTATTGATGGCATAAATGCTCTCTGCTGCCTTTTCACCCTCTACTCTGTCACTATTTATTCTGCAATTTATTTGACTTGTGCGCTTACGCTGTGTGTGTCTGAATTCTTCCTTACATCACCGAAACTTCCCCAACAAACACCTTCCCAAAGTGCAGCAACTGCATGAGGCAGCTTCTTAACAGCTTACCTCATTAATCAGTGACAAAGTTGCATTCATTCAGTCCAAAGAAAGCCACAGGGGGCGTTGGTATACTGTCCTGGCATACCTAGGCTCCAGTTGCCAAGGCAGCTGTATTAAATTCTGTAGCTTGTGGTTGGAGGGGATATGAACAGGAAGGAATGGGAAACAAACAACGAACAAGACAAGCAGGGTTTAAATACATTGTTTTCTTCCTGGAAAAATGAGTATTGACGCAGGCAAGAAGGCAGGCGGGCAAGAAGGCAGCAAAGTCCTTTGCCTTTCACACACGCTTCACGTGTAGACAGCCAGGATTAAAATTAATTACTCAGGCAGGGGGGAGTGTTTGTGAGCAACAATCCAGGCAGTAGGAGGACAGCGTATGCACAAGCATAAACACACACACAGACACACACACACACACACAACATTTGGTAGCCTTTTAGACTTTCAGCTTGGTGTTTCTTACGGCACTTTCCTAAAAGGTAATAAAATAAACTTCCTGTAGCTCAACTGTCTTCCTGTAGCTCAACTGGCAGAGAATTGTAGGTACATTAAGGTACATGTATCTTGATATGTCCCACCCAAAGTGAATTTTAAAGGATATCTAACACAGTTTCACCAACAAAGGTCAATGTGTCATTATAAAAGTGAAAAATAGTGACCCCGGTCTTCCATTTACTCTGACACTCTTTCCTCTTTCATTCCATATATCTCTCCGTCCTCACCTTAACGTGTCATTCTTGGGGCATTTCTGAAGCATATGTCCAGAGGTCGGTCATTAGCCCAGAACTGTGCAATTATGTGCTGTCAGGATATTTACACCAATCACTGCTCTGTCCTATTCAATTATGCATCATTTTGACCTGGATGCTTTATCCTTGTCTTTATTTCCACGGACATTCTGTGAACGTTTCACCTCAAATGTGCCACTACGCTGTATTTGTATTAATACTATGTAAAGACAACAGATCTTGTCTTCATACCACACTTCTTTTGTTCAAAACAGACACAGTATGCTTTAGTTGGCCACTAGCCGTGAAGTTTAATCCCCTTAGGTGGAATGCCACGGGTCGAGGGTGAAGAGAAGGGAACACTGCACAGACAAGGCTGCTGCTGTGCTGGAGAGATGGGAATATCCATCACTCGATTTCAGTGGTACCCTTGTCATGACCCAAAATATCCCAAAGTGGTTTAAATGTATATTTAGGCATAGCATCAACACAAGGGCTAATGAATGGCGGTAAGCTAAGCACCAGCAGCTGCGACCACTTAATGGATTTAAATGTGTAAAGGTCATTAGCTTAAGCATAATGACAAAGTCTTAAATACTATTAAAATAAATATCAATATTAATAAAAATAACATATTTCCTTGTGGGATACAATCAGTTTAAATCAGCCTAAATTTAGCCTATTTGAGCTGGCTAAGACTGGTTTAACAGATTTTCCTGACTGACTGGCTTACAAGTGCGTTCTCTAAAACATTTGTGTTTGCTTTACCTTGTCTGATGGAATTATATGACTGTGTATTTCTGACACACAAAAATGTCACAGTGCAATAAAGTAGAATTAATTTAATTAGGTTATGTTTGGGATAAGTACCCATAGGTAACACCTTTTCCTGTCAACATGCCCAGAAGTAACCATGTGATTTCAAGGGGAGGAGAGAGAGAGAGAGCAGGAGAGATGGAAAAACTACAGAGCAAGATACAATAATTCCCACAGGTTGTACACAGTCGCATTGTTCCCAATAGGCAGAGATAGGCTGGGTCTTGCTTTCATCTTCTGCTAAACCATAAATCTCAAAGCCTTACTGTGGCTTAACTGAAGCTACCCCCATTTATCTACTGTTACATTTTTGTTTGTTTAGAATGAATGCAATGAATAGAATTACCTCCAACCATATCAGACCATCAAAGACGCTGCGGCTGCCGTGGATACAGTCAGCACAATACTTTTTCCCTGCCGACTGGCCTCTTATTGTTTACCCTAGCTGTTTTTAAATGGCAGCCATTAAGTCAAGCTAAAAGCAGGTTTGGTTCTTCAGAAGAACCACAGGGGGCAGTTTGCAGTTCACAGCCCACTGGTGGATCCATGAGCCCCCCACAGAACACATGCATTCAACCAGGCTTCCTGCTGGGACGGGCTCTCTTAAGATACAAAGCCGCCCCAATCTTCTCTGTGCACATACAAGCAGTGGTCTGGAGCAAAGCCTTTATCATTCTAAGCAGACATTGTTGACTATCAACAGCTGATTCCACAGACGAGGTCCCCTGCATGTCTAGACTTTACATCTTAAAAGCCTTTCCGACGTCTGCAGGAATCTGAATAGCCTTAACATTTCAACAGGCTGGAATATTGAAACAAGCCAGCTCTGACGGAAGAACAATTTTTGTCTGTAGGAGATGCGGGCAACGATGTGTCAAAATACTTGTTACCAACTTTCCCAAGGAACAGACTGATAGAAACAAGGTCATCTGACATCTATCAAAATGAAAAAGATGGAACACTGAAAAATTGTAAATGGGCAGTACGGTAATATATAAATAAATGTATAAGTGTAAAAGCATCTGTTTTAGTTGCTGTTATTTATCTTTAGAGTCAAATATAATAGATAAATAGTAAATATATAAAATAAAAATTAAAGCTTCACATTTTTTGTTTGTTCTTTACATCCTATGGTGTGACAAATAAAGCTTAAAAATATAATAATAAATATCATATTTAGTTTGCCATTTAATATAAGGTAGAGAGTAAAAAAATGCTTTAATAAAAGTTTAGATGGAGTACAGCATGTCACACCTTAGTATGTCAACTTCCCCAAATAATCTTTGCACTTTTATTTCAAAAAACAATATTGTAGTCATCTTTAAAGAGTTTTCTCTAGTGTGTTAGTAAAGATTCAGTAAAGATAAGAAGTGTTTAAAGCAAAATGGTATGGTAAAGTCACATGACCTTATTGGTTTGTATTGCCTTAACATGTGTGTTTGATTTAGGATTCTGCAGATCAATTGGCAGCTCTAAATATAGCTGTGAAATGACAAACTGGAGTAATATCAGATGGCTTTTGACCACTGCAGATAACCTATAGCTTCCTGTTAAGGTTGAGTACAGAACCTCACAGTCTTAGGCTGCTAGCATCTCATATAACCTACCTATAAAACTATGACTCTGTATGATGTAAACTGCATGTCATGGAGCTCTGAACATTTACAGATCAATAGTGGCCTCAAAAGTATGTAGACATATAATTATAATTACATTAGACAACAAAATATGAAGCTAAATGTTAATGCTATTTGAAGTGTTAATGCATTTTGATACTTTACAGTTGTTAAACTTAATGGAACATGGCCATAGCTAACTTTATAAACTTTACTTGTGTTTACTCTGTTAAAGGACCTTCGTGAACTTAAGTAAAACTGACTTTATACAACCACTAAAACTCACTGTGGGACCAACAGTAATTGCCAAAAGGACAAAGAAAGGTGAACTTAGTTCTAAGAGAAAATTCTAGCATTGTTTGTATGCCATGTCACTTGGTTCAGCATGTTGTTATTAAAAGCAATGTGTCTAACGTGGCCTTCTGTGGCCAACATCTTTTGGGGAGCACTGAAGTATGAATAAGTGAGTAAGATAGGAAGAATAAGAGAAGTAATTAGAAATGCATAAAAGCATCACATGCTAATACGCACACACATGCATTTGCACAGATGCTAACACACACTCAAGGAAACGGCAAGAATATCATCCATCACCCTCTAAATATGCAGTTCAGTCTCGTCAGATAAATGCCTCATTAGTGCTAAATCCAGAAAGTCACACATAGATACACACACACATGCAGTAACAGGATTTTAGAACCAGTTAACTCTGGTTAGATGTCAATTTATTAGCTTTGAAATATCAAATAAGAATATTTAAAGATGGAGAAACAGATCAACATGGCTTCTCTTTCTCTGTTGTTTCTCTGTCTCTTTCATCTGCTGGCTTAATAGTTAATGAGATGCAGATGACGGGCACTTGAGGAGCACGCTGGAGTGAGAGAGAGAGACGGCATGATGATAGTAGAGAGATTGAATAAGAAAAATAAGGAGTCCAGGAGGGAGGCGAGGAGGTTCAGAATGAGAGCGGAAGGGGGTGGGTGTGTTTACCTGGCCCCTGATCTCTATTTCAGGGGCCTTTCAGAAGCAAATCAAGCCGTCCACAATTGTCCGACCTTTTGAAGTGGGCTGTGTGTGTGTTGGGGCCCTTCACTCAAAGTGCAGGCAAACCCTCTAAACAAACATCCACAGTAAGAGCCCCGTCTTAACTACAGAAAACCTGTTCAACTACTTAAAAGTCCTCTTCACTGGGAATTACAGATGTCCTGTCTTCACAGCTTGTCATTTGGAATGTATGTTTTGTGCGTAAAGCTGTTGTGCATGTCTGTGTGTTCTAAATGATTGGGTGTGTGTGATTGTTGTTGCCCTTTTCATCTGTATGCAAAATATACAGTCTAAGTGCAAATAGAGGGACAGAGGAATATATGAACACACACCCACTTACGCACCCTCACACACACTCATACACACAAACAAAACCATTCCACACTGCAGTAAAACATTAGTATGGATGAGACGAAAGAGTCATGTGCAGCCCTGACTGCCCTGAATAACAGAGCTCTCTCTCAACGATTCACAGTCTTTTATGTGCCTTTAAGAGTTACAGAGAAATTAGTAAATGCTCATTTCTTACTAAATATACTAGTGTTTGTGTGTGTATCTGGGTGTTGTAGAGACAAGGAAGGCCTCTGCAACAAAGGTGATTGGCTGATTACACCGTCAATGCAATAAGGCTTGCACATTTACAGATGTTTTCCAAATCAGTCTGAATAGGTCTGACTCTGACAAGTCACATAACCACTTTTGGTCACATTTAAATTTAAATGAATGTGACATGACTTGAACTGATGATCTGGTTGAGCCGGTTTTAGCAATTTTAATTTTTTAAATTACTATTAATAATTGTAATTATTATCATCATCATCATTATTATTATTGTTGTATTATAAACATATAAAAGCTGAAATGTGATTGTTACTGTATTTTAGCTGTTATTTATTTATTAAGCAATGTACAAAACAAAAAAAAATTATATAAACTTGACTTCCATGTGACTTACCTTAAGTAAACAGTATTGTAACATACTGTAAACACAGACATATATTAACTATAGTATTATTTTTTTATAAGCTATGCAATAACATAAGCTTTTACAGTGAACAGCATATAAATATCAAATGAAATATGAATTGGCTTTGATTTTTCAAAATCAGATACAAACAGGGGCCTTCAATAAGGGCCAACACACATTAGTGGTGTGTGTGTGTGTATGTATGTGTGTGTGTCTCACTGTGTGGGGGGTGGTGGGCAGAGAAAATGCAATTAATTGTCTCCTGCCTCTCACATCTCATTTGGGCTCTGATGCTCCAAAAGTCCATTACTGAAACAAGAGAATAATTAAACTCAAGCACAAGTCACTCTGATAGGAACAGATTCTTCCTGTCATACAGTCTTCCAATAAAGCAACGCTTCCTGTTCTTCGTTACCCAGTAGAGAACAACATGTTGTAGACACACTCATGCTTCCCTCGGGGACCCACCTTAAACAACTACCCATACTGTATCAGTGACTCTGGTAATCAGGATAGCATAAAGCACCAGCTCAGCGATTAATTAAAGAATACACAGTGTTACCATACTTACATGCTTGGTAAATGAGAAAGCAAATGAAGAAAAGGATAAAACAAGAGAGGACAAGAAAAAAATAGATTGATTGGTACAGCTGAGAGGGAAAGTGTTGTTACAGAGTGATGGCTACAGAAAGATGGGAGAGCAAGAAGCCATTGGGGGTGAGGTAGAGGAGAAACTAAACGAATGAAAAATGGAGGGAATGCAGATTTATGGAGTGATATTTTTCTCCTGGGTGGTAGATGTGTCAGCTTGGTGCGATATCACCTCAGAGAAGCAGGCACAGTTCAACCAATCAGAAGCATTTGGCTCTCACTGACATTATAACCTCAGGTTGACCTTTGATTCCTTTTCAAGATCCATCAATTTTGCATCACTGAACACCTAGGTGTATCTCAGAAACATTTTGACACTATTAAGCTTCAATCTGTGCTTTAATAGTCAATCACTACAATTCTGAATCAATGAATCAATCTCTGTGGGGCAATGAAAGGACATTCTTAAGAACAGACATTTGTCACTCATGCGGCGATGTGTGTCGGTTGTTCCGAACGTCCTTTGATCGCCCTGCAGGGAT
This sequence comes from Yasuhikotakia modesta, assembly GCA_036877545.1. Lineage (NCBI taxonomy): Eukaryota > Metazoa > Chordata > Actinopteri > Cypriniformes > Botiidae > Yasuhikotakia > Yasuhikotakia modesta. Next base: position 24,932 of record JBAJNP010003446.1, read on the forward strand.
TGAGATGACGTGATTCCTCTGAAAAATGAATGCATGACAACATGAAATTTTAATCAATGAAAAGGAAAACATTTGACAGGAAACAAATGGCCGTTTTCCTTACACACATCTTTCCTGGTTTCTTGGGATTTTACTGATTAATGAATTCATTTATGGGGTCTTATTTTCAATCTAATCAGGAAAAATTGGATAATTAAGAAAAAGCATTGTGGGGGGGAACCCCTGTTTCACTGGAACAACCCCTCTAACTTGTTTTCTTGACTTGAGGTAATTAATATAAAACTCAAACACAAGTGGGAATCAAAGGCAATTGGGTCCAGGTCCTGCCCACAGCATTACTGCAAGCATGCAATCAGTCTCAAGTGATTGGCTGCGGTATGAGTGACAGCTCATTCAGCCAAGCATATGTTGTGTACTCACCCCAACTGAAGGCCATATATTGAACAATTTGACACTAAACAGAAGCATTTGCTAACTAATTAGATTTCAAACTGGATTAGAAATAATTGCATCTAATACACATTCTAACAAAGAGAGACTGGTTGTGTTCAAATCCCCTGCTAAAACAGAGGCACAATAAAGCCTATGTAGGTAATAGTGACTGGTGTTTTGTTACAAACAAAGAACAAGTGGTGGGCAGTGTATTACTCACAATGACCAGACTAGTCCTAACTCACACATGGAGATGCACACTTAGAGACACATACTCTGTATCCTGCTAATAGCATGAGGTTTTAAAGGTTTTCAAGGGCCGTTTCCTGTCAATTAAGTGCTAGGAGCCAGTCATCAATCAGAGGTTTTTCTGTGAAGCTGAGAAAAATATTTAGTTGACTTTCTACTGAGATTCTAACAAGGTATTATTACAATCAGGCACAAGCAATTACATTAAGCAAAGGCCGAAAAGACACACTCATGTCTTAAAGTTCAAGTACTGTAATACTTGAACTGAATTACACACAAGCAAACCCATGCTAAAATTCCTCATCTTCAGCTCTCTCACAGACCCAGTGGGAAAACGATGTCATGTCACAGATCAGGTTTATACAGCTCAACATGTTAGCATATCCACTTCAGAGTGTCCTAAGGGTCAGGTCTGATATCTCCACCACAATCAACACATTCAGTAGTCTAACCCCTAGACAACATCACACAGACTTTAAAACAAAGGCTCTGTCTAACTCTCACCAACTAGCCTTCACTAAACAGACACCAGAGTGAAAACTGGGGCTTCTGAAGACTGATGGATGGATGAAGAGATGGATAGTCAGACGGATGGCCACCCAGAGTTGTCAATATCCACGGGATGCAAGTGGGAGGGGGGAAAGAAGCTGTTTACATTCGCTCTAAGGCTCTGTCAGTCCTAATCAATCAATCACAGAGTGGGCAATAAATCACCATTCTCTTCAAAGCACCAGTGTGAGAGCGATTTGCAGAGTGTTTTGCTACACACAGCAATGTTATAGGTTCACATACTAGCTTGAGAAAGAAAGAGAGCTCCAGATGGAGAGGTGAAAAGAGCGATAAGCATGGAGGGATGGTTGAAGGTGACATTTTGACAATTTGTGTCAAGTTTGGTGAAAAAAAAACAATGAAATCAGTGATATCAAATGTTTCCCTTGACAGGAATTGGATTAAATAAAATCAGCAAATGTGTTGCCACTACAGTTCCAGAAGTTCCCAACAATGTATTAGACTGTGCTTAAATTGTTTAATATTCAATGTGTGCAAATAAAACTTTAAATAAATCTATTTTCCACAAATTAGCAAAACTATTCTATCCATAATAATCATTAATCTGTGTGTAGTTTTAGCATTGTCTTATTTGTTCATTTTTTATTTCTTTCAAGAATTTAAAGAGTTTGGGAGAAACATCTAAGACAATAAATACCTAAATGATACATAAATGAGAGCTATAAAAAAGTTATTAAACAATTAAAACAAAATATAAAACTATAAAACTCATCCTCTAGGTTTATTCCAGCAAGCACAAGGCCATAAATAAACAGCACAATTCTAAAATTCAGAAAAAGTCAGATGTTTTGGAGATTTCAAGTGAATATACACAACCTCTCACATGTTGTGGAGAGGACAGATCTGGGATAGTGTAAATGTGTTTAGCAGTAGGTTGGTGGTGCTCCACTTGCTCTTTAAGACCCTTAGAGGAACTCTCGTTATCTCTAGGGCAGTAAATGTAACCTAGATATGTGGACAGGCTGAGCACAGATATTACCCTAAAGACCTTCACACAGAATATGGTTATCACCCTGTGAATGTGTGTTGATGAAACAGAGAGACGGTCATGGCTAGGGAAAAAAACTTCGCATTTCACATTTGTCACTGTCAACTGTGTTTTGCCTCTTTCAATGCAAGCACTTTTTTGTTCACCTCTGTTTCTTTTTTACACACCTTTCCCATGTCTGTTTATAGAAACAATAAAAGCACCCGTACGGTAAGGAAGCAATACCTGCCTGGCCAGTCTCTAAGGCCCGCACATGCCCACAAGCTACTTCCTGAGAAAAAACAATTTGATTAAACAAATGGCTGCATTTTTGTGAGGGTGTATCTATTACAATGTTGCTGTTTTGTTCTGTGTGCATTTTGTATGTAAGGATATACAGTCATTATGACTCATCCGAGGAACAAAACAGGGTCACAAAATTATACAGTACAACCTCTCCAGGTCATTTTTATACTGACCCAAAACATATATTAAAACAGAAAAAACATGCAAATACCCATCTGCCTGTAAATGTTGTTACCAATGTCATCTTGTTTTGGTGCTTCTTAAGTGTGGAGGTATTCCCTTCTCAAACTCTCTCTTCATGAATCTCTCCCAGATAAACCGCTCACTTCTTTTCAAATTTTCGAAAGCAGCAATTGTTACTATGTAAGCATAAGGATACTTCTGTCTACACAAGCTTAATTACATCAATTGTTAAAATCTGAAATGTATAAAAACTCAACAAAACAGTTCTGCCATGGGGGAACTGTAGCAGTCATCACTGTAAACTGGCTTCTTCTTTTCCAAGAACTGTTGTCATGGCAAGTTGAGAAATTATATCCCCCTTGAGTACTGAGGTTTGTTACACCACAAAAATGAAACCTAAGTGCAACAGGACCATATACCCACTTTTAAATCTGTTTACGTGGTTTCATAAAGTGTGTTTCTAGCCTACGTGCTTGTGTGCATGTGGGGTGGGTGTTACCTAACCATATATTGGGGACAAATAAAAATCTCAACAAACCTCCTTTTGGAAACGTCCTCATTTGCTAAAATGCTATAAGTATAGTAAATTGTTTTATATTAGAGTTAAGGTGTGGGTTATGGTTAGGTTATAGTGTTAGGTTATCCCATTTACATAGAAAAGTAAGCATGTGTGTGTGTGTGTGTGTGTGTGTGTTTGTCAGGTTTTCCCAACACTGCTGAGACAAATGTGCCCACAAGAACAGTAAAAACCTGAAATCACCTACAATAGTCCCCACAAGGACAATGTCCTAATAAAGATAACTAAATAATGTCTTAATGAGAGTACAAAATGTCCTTCCATGATAGAAATACAAACTTGAGTGTGTGTTTGCAGCCACTTATTTCCTGCAGCATCTTTCCCTCTCAGAAAGGTGTTAAGCACTTCAGGTACAGTAACAAGCGGTGTAATTACTCCCAATGCTCTGTGACATAGTTCATTTCATAGAAATTATCTCTTATATTTACAGAGCACAATAATGAAATTAGATGTTAAGATCCTGCATTTAACAGAAATAAAACGGGAAATTAAACGAGGGTGTTCGTAAATCTTTCTTCAGAGGCTATGATAGTGAGGTTTATCAGAGCAGTTAGCATCTGTGATAAAGCCCATCATTTAATAATACAAATCACAACACAAAGCAATGCTCCGTGTGTACAAAACCAATGCTGTAATCTTTATTACTGTCATTCTATTATTAACATCGTAATATTAATTCAAACAGAGGGGATAATGAAGAAGCAATCCCTCCTCCCCCTTTTTTCATGCTTGTTAAAGATGAAGAGAAAGACACAGATTTGGCAGGCAGCCACGGTTCAATAAACTCTACTTGGTAGCAGAGTCATGTGGCAGCCTGTTCAGTTTGGCTTTGGGAAGTGCCTCACATTATTCAAATGAAATACGACTTTCCTAAATCAGAACAGGTGCTTACACACGTGTTCAACCACACAAACACACCTACATATAAAATGCCCCTCACTTTTAAACACTGACACATGGTAACAGTCTCTTCTGCTTCTACAGTATACTCACACAGTATATGTGCATGCTGGTATTTACATAAGCACCCAAATGAACCTATTTACATTTTCATTAATAGCACACCCAATCCAGACGTCAAACTAAATCATTTCCAGCAAAAGACCATAGAAAATACATGTAAGGGGTGATAGTGATACTAAAAATGGACTAATGGGTTATTACATTAGCAGGGATGCACATGCTACAGAAAAGTTTAGCAATGAGTCACAGGAAATTCTTGGAAGCATCCTGATTTAGGAGAGTGGCAAAAAGTTCCGGCATGTGGAATGTCCTCTGGTCTAAATCAGTATGTGACCAAATGTGAGTCAAATGTATTTTCACCTCGGGTGGGAGGGATGTCATGTTTCATTGATATGTGGATCAGATTTGCTGCCAGACATCATATCACTACGGCACACGCCTCTACAGATGGAATCTGCATGAGGCATCTATATGTGGTTCGTGAAGGGAGGTTCGCTGAGATTGCCTCCAGGTTACCCAGAGGAACAAAAAACACGAATCAATGCACACAAAGACAGACAAATAAGTAACTAAATAAATAAATAAACAAACAGAAATCAAAACAAATACCCAGGCGTACAGGACAAGAAAGGGCTGAGAAAACAAACCCCAGGTCTCCACAGAAAACATGCGGTATTTGTTTTTTTTTTCTAAGGTTTAGAAAGGGCGCTGGACAACAGTAGCTAGTCTGTATGCAAAAACATACTTTTTAACAAACAGTTACGGTTACAATGAAAATTCTGCCATGAGCTAAAATAAATTCTAAAGCTAATGTGAAAAACTAAAATAAGAATAAGATAATGAAGAAAACCATATGACACATCTAATTAAAGACTTAAAATTAAATTTTGGTCAGTCATTAAAGGCTATTAGATGAATTCACATGGAATGTGAACATGGAATATAGCTCAAAACTCAGACATGCAACAGCATGGGGGTGACTATCTATTATCATTTAAGTCATATATCATTGGAATACAAAGTGATAGTATTGGCATGCAAAACAACTTACCACCCAGCCCCTCCCTCTCTTTCTCCAACACACTTGCAAACTATAAACAGCGTATGTACATCACAATGTGACACAGACACGCTTCTCATTCTGCCTCCCTTCGTGCTGCTCTCATTTCCTTCATGATAGCAGCGATTTGACTACCTCCCCCGCTGTCATAAAAAGCTTCTCTTCCTCCCTAAACGCTCCAACTTGCAGCCATGATACACTCTTCCCTTCTTCCTTCAGATATTTTACTCTTTCTGTTCTCTGTGACCCGGCATATGTAGCGCAGAGCCGTGTATCTCTCTTTGGGGAAAAGAAAAGTTATTGGATTGTGAAATTACAAAATAATGAGGCAAAAATGAAAGTGCCACAATCTTTGTTTTGTTTTTTTGCGTGCATCTGATAAGGAGAGAAGCAGACGGCTTGGGGCAGGGAGACAGAGTAAAAAGACAGGGCCAAAGACAGGGAGTGACGTACTGACTAGGGAGATGACAAGAGTAATGTGAGGATAAAGATCCCATCTCCTATGTATTCCCAGACATGGCATCACTATAAAAGAACAGAACAGGTTATCACAGAGAAGAATCAATGCTGAGGCTCTGTTCACAAAGACGCTCGGAAAGTGTGTGTGTTTGTGTGTGACCATGAGCATTGAGGCATGTGAGATTGCATACCGTTATCATTGTCTGCAAAATGTACATAAACACATCAACAACCCAACCGCATAAATACATTTACTCCTCAGCATTAGGTTTACACAACCAAAGGCCATCGCCAATACCTGTTCCACATATAAATAAAACTGCTTTGCTTTCTACATAGGCTGTGTCCTACATGGAGCCTTATAAAGTTAGACAAGAAAAACAGAAAGCCTATGGTAAACTTGTGCCACAATTTAAATTGTTTGTTCAAATATTGCTAAAATAACAATGTGATAATCGAAACGTAAAAATACACAGATTACCTAAATGTTGGCTAAAATTAGTCGTAAGCATTACAATCAATTTGCTTGGCACCTTGTAAACTTGTGACTGAGCTCATTACAATGCATTGTGGGATTGCCTGCTTTGTGAACATCCAATTCTGCCTTATTATTAAAACGTTTAACCAAGGTATTTTAGAAGGCAATATAAGGTTGCTGCTTCCCATTTGGAATACCCTTTACTTAAGAAGTGCATTCATGTGACTTAAAATGCTGTCTCACCAGGCTCACCAGGGTTTGGAAGAGCGTTAACATCTACTCCCACACAAACACACTTATGCATGTATCACCCCACCCACCAATCTGTGCAGCACCCGGAATCTCTCTCTCCCTCTGTCCACTCACAGACACACTTGTCTTTCAAACCCAAGCGGGTAATAATAATTTTTAAATAATTTTTGCATGTGCTGCCATTGATCGTCTGCAGAGACGGCTGGCGTGTTACCCAAAGTGTTCTCCTCCATAAACATCGTCTAATCATGCACGGCTACGGCCAAAAGAAAGTAATTACAGCACAAGAACAAAAGGATCGATGGAGAATACAAGCACAGACGCAGGAGATTATTGGGAAATTGATTGGTTCAGATCTAACCTAAAGGAAACTTAATGAAGAGCAATCATACATTAAGCAGCTGAGTGTTCACATTATCTGTTGTTTTATCCAGGAAGATGAAACAATAGGCAAATTCAAACATAAGTGTGTTTGAGAACTGGTACATTTGTATTGTTCTGTCCAATTTATTTTTTCTTTCATTTTTTTGCTTTAAAGTCTTGCTTTTGTAAAACGCTTTGAAGGCTATATTATTTTATATACTCTCTGTTTTGATTACAAGTACATGATTATAAGTAAAGGAACAGTAAGGCCTCCAGGAAATGTAACTCACAATAACCAGGAAATGTAACAAAAATATTCACTGAAAATGCCATGTGTCATGTTACAGAGAGACATACACAGCTGACAGGCTTTGTCTGTTTGACATATGACATCACTTTAGGGTGGAAACAGAGAGACATTGATTCCATGACCCTGCGACAGCTCTCTGATTGACCCTTAACTCTATGGCCTGGGGTCGTGACCCACCTGATCCAGCTGTGGCTTTCAGGGAGTGATTAAATGGCTTTCTCAGTTTATATGAGATTAAAGGGCAATCAAAAAATTGTGTGAATGTTTTCACTAGATATAGCACTCTGCTGAAAGTTTACCAGCCTAAGATGGTTTGCTAGTTACTAGCTAGTTTGCTAGCTAATTTTTTAGTCATAATCACAACTCCCTGTTTAAGCTTCACTGACAGCCATGAGGAAAGTGATGTGCCTTGGCTGTTTAAACACTCTGACTGATTCATTTCTTAATCAGAGAAAATGATTGTATATGGGTCCTGTATACTGAACAAGAAATAAGACTCTGAATTGAGGATTTATCTGTCAGTCAAGGAGCCTAGAGGGGCCTTCGGTCCTGGCCCTGGGCAGAGACTGCTGGGAGGCCCTGGGGAACAGGCCAGTGGCACCGTGACCAACCACAAAAGTAGAAAAGTAGAAAGTAGAAGAGACTAGAAAACTATTACAGCCAGCAGACTATTTTTACACAGTGCTAGGAGACCTGAACACACTTGGTCACAAATCAACACTAGCAAAATTTTGTACATTGTCTGCTTGAAAGGATACACCTAAGCCCTTACAGATTGGTGGACTGTAAGCTGCTGTGTTTGAAAATATAGAATGAAGAACGATGCTCTCCAGGTCAGCAGAGAGATTGAGTGTGGCCGAACAGCCTGGGTTTAATAGTTAGACTGTTTTCTACTGACGCAGAGGTGACACCTGTGCTTCCAGTACACCAGGATTGTGTTTAAGGGGAAACCGAGAAAAAGAGAAAGCGTGATGTGTGACAGCAAATGGAGTGTGACCACAGAGGATGAGTGAGCACAACATTGAGTGAGGGAGTGAGTGAGAGAGCTGGGCGGTAAAGCAGATTTCTCAAAACCCCTCCAGACTCTATCAGGACTCAATTACTGCACCTGCTGGGCTCTCCAAACCACAAGCCACAGAGATGGCCACCCCACACCAGAGGCAGATGTCATCAACCAATATGAAGCCTTAACACACTTGGAGTTTTAAATTCACAAAAAGAAACCAACACAAAATAAACAAGTTCACAAGCCAAGCCCAGTTTTATTTGTCAAAACTCAACCTGATGTTGATGTTTTATAATTTCTATGTGAGAGCATGGCAGATGGTTGGGCAGATAAGTTAAAGGTTAGTCTGGATATGATTACTTTGGCAAAAAAGTTAGCTAGAGATTAAACCGGCCAAGCAGTTAGCATAACAATGAGGTGCGTTTGGCCAAGGCAGTGAAATTAGTTTGGCTTAGCGCTTGCACAGCAATGGACAAGGGCGGCTATGTGCACGGATGATAGGGGATATTTGTCAGATATCTTTAGAAATGCATATGGAATTAAACAGCAAAAGACTGGGTTCAAAGCTAGCATTACCATATTCACCACCGATTAAAATTATCTCAGTCTAATACATTTTTGTATCTGCTCACAAAACCACTGTGATGTCATTAAATGTCACAGATGGGTAAAGAGTTTTTGCTGAAATATCAGCCTTTGGAATAAAATTACACACTAATGTCAAGACTTATATTTTCACAGATCACCCTCCCCTCTTACTGTTGTAAATGAAGGAATGGCAGAATTAAATATCATTAAATATCACCCTTCTCATTACACCATCCAATTACATTGGGATCTGGGTTTGAAAGTCCTTAGCAGTTGCCTAGCAGTCAAATTATTCTGCAGACAAGCGTGTCGATCAAATAAAAAGACAGATTTGAGAAAGAGGAGACCTCTGGGTAAATGAAAATGGCTTATGACTCACCTCTAGCTTTCTGTCTTTGTATCTCTCTGTATCTCCATCTCTTTCTATCGTTCTCTAAAGGAAGACTTTTTAATAAGGGGAAAAAGTTATTTGATCCAACCATTCATTTGATCAGAGTTTAAAGTTGACGTCTTTAATAAATGTACACGCTGGATTCATAAGGGAAAGTAAAATCAATTTAAAACATGGTTACTACTTGCACTCATTTGCCATATAAGCACCCCTGCCATTCTACACATGTGGCTTTGGTGTTACAGAATGATTGATTGTGGGTACAGTTAAACAAGACGAAACTCAGTTGCATATTAAAGTGATGATCCCTGCATGTAGATATTTGCAAAACTATGATGGTTTACTCTCATATTTCATATTCATCTGTGAGATTGGGGAGTTTGTTCGAGTTATTGAGTGTAATGAGCCATGGGGACAGCTGAGTTTACACAAGACAAGCAGTCCACTACTCCAACATTCAATATTCAGTATGGTGTTCCAATTCTAAGTGTGTCTGTGTTCATGTGTGTGTGACTTCAATAAAAAAAGTCCAAAGAGCATAATTACTTAAGATGTCAGCTGAGGCCGTCTAGCCACTTACAAAGAAGGATTACGCAATTTAGTCATCCCCACTTTACACAACAACTAGAGTCAATAAAACCACCCCAACCACCATAAATGGAGACAAAGACAAACCAAGGGAGGTTGATTTCTGGAGGGAGGAAACCAAATTGAGAGACGTGAAGAAATTAAAGCATTGCCTCTCTATTTCCCTGCTACACTTTAAAAAGCAGTATGTTAGAGGAGACAGCATAAGACATATTAGGTACAAAGAAAGTTCTAGTTAAAATGTACTTGTTAACCATATGTGGTTTAATTATTTACATGGTTGTGGGAAGTACTGATAGGTACCAGCATGGTAGTTTGAGATGGTGTTTGTACAACACACTATAAAGAATGTAGACATACATCCATTTTGATATAAAAATGTGTTTACATAAACAATTTACAGTTTACACAACTTTAGTCTACACAACTTTATTTATACACAACTATTCATGCTACACAACTAGGTATGTGTGAGCTATTTCTCATTAGACACTCTGTAGCTTCCCTAAGGATTGTATTCAGTACTAACGCTGTCTGTGTGACAGAGACAAACGAGTAATGTGTTTTAAAAGACAGTAGGTAGAGGATATTGCCCAAGGCTTCAAAGTAAATAGCAGCGAGACCATTTGTTTGGCAAGGGGGTGAAGTCAACAATTGACTCAGGTGAGTCAGGCCACACATATCGTGTTACTGGCAGTCTGGTGACAAACAGGTGGAGGCAGTCTCTGACTCCAGGGAACTTCATTAGAAACCATAACGTTAGGGTCAACTGATGTATGTGGAGGTGTGTGTAAAGGGGGAGGAGCTAAAGTGGTGGTTGGTTGTGGGGTGGTTAATAGAAAATCGCTCGCCATGTCTTTTGTTGTGTCATTGTGTAAGTATGTGTTTTTAGGTTCTAATAAATAAATCAAATCAAATCAAATGAAATAATATCTGATTATGTGACAACAAAAGGAATTTTTTGACTTTTAAACTGACAGTGAATATTTAAAATTATATTTTTTTAAAATTTGCTGCAAAAGTAGTGATTTTAATAATATTTAGTAATAATTTGTTGTTACTTTTTAAAATTAGCATTAAAGTTCTTTCATAACAAAACTCTCTTACTCACAGCTTCTTCTCTGCGTTTGTCCCCTCATTGTATGTCTTTGCCATGTCCCCATGGCGACTCGGGCTGTCAGACTGTAATCTAGAGTGATCGAATGTGATTGGATGTGGCTGACTTTAACCAACACACGAACTGACACGCCCTCACCCACACACAAATTTCCCAAAGCTACTTCTGATGTATTCCACGCCATGCTTTCAAAAAACAAAGAGCCAATCTGCCTTAGGGTGATCACACGTTAACCAACCAATTTACAGTGGCACCTCGTACCCCACCGCAAATACAAACTCATTGGGATTCAGCCACACACAATGCAAACACTGATGCAAATAGAATCTCATTAAAAAGGAAATAATTTGGAAAAAGAAAAAGTTTTACCCAGTCACCTGGTCACTCATGCATCTTTCATGACCATTAACGCTCTGTTAGTTAAGAAAACGGCCAGTGTGTTTCCTTATTAAAGCACATTATCATCAAATGCATATGCAAAAGCGCACTTAGCTGCAGACAATGAGGAACACTTGAACCACTCGCTCTTTAGACAGGACACAAAATAGACAACAGAAAGGAAGTGTGAAAAAAGGCTTGGTGAAGGAAGAAAGCACAGACAGGAATTAATTTCATGGTTATAACTCAAGAGAGCCGGTATTGTACTGTTATGCTTTGGAACGTGTTGTGTCCCTGACTGCGAGGCTCTGGTGAGAAAAAAGGTTATCCCTGCATTTTTCATGTGTATGCGAAACTGTGTTGCGTTTTTAACCTCAAACACTAAGAAGATTTCAATTGGTGACGGGCGGCGGGGGACACAGTGACTGACAGACATGGTTTGAGCTGACTTTGAGGAGGGTTCATGTTTAGAGGCTTGTTTTAGAGTCAGATTTGGTTTGTGCCACATAATGGAGGGGCAAGCAGGGAAAATATACTGTGGGGGACAAATGTTATATTCAATGAAATATCATATAATACTCTTTCTACTCATTAATGCCAAAAATAGCACAATGTTAAATGTAACAATTTTGGTTAAACTGAATACCGGGTGGGTTTCAGAGCTAAAAATATCATGTGCAACCTTGTAGTGAATTGCTAGTTTTGAACGTATGATGACTGACTCTTAGCATAACATGCTCTGTGAAACTGATCCACAGGCCTGGGTATTATATGAAGGCCTCAATATTGATGGGTGTTCAGACTAATTGAGGGTGAGTCTGTTTGCCGAAGTTTGATTCACAGTGTTTCACAGTGTTTCAGTGTTTCAGTGTTTCAGAATCCGTGGACACACAAGAGCAGGTTTGCGGGTGAGGTGGGTGTATATCACCCGCAAAGATTTTTTGCCAAATTAAATCTCCCATTCAAAGCTGATTTCATCCAACATAACAGCTATTTTCTCCCTTGTCAGACACATAAACAAACTAAACTAAACAGTAATGGGTTTTTGTGTGTATATTTTAGCGGGGAAAAGGCTGCAATGTAAATTTCGCATTTAATGCATGATCGCTGCCTGGTGCTAAATGGCTGTTATCTGCGGACACAAGTCAGCAGGTGGTCACTGAAGCTGTTAACTGGCCTAAATGAACAGGGTTGGGGTTATCCATTCTCTTGATTGGCTGTTGCTCTGTAAACAGTGACCCAAGCCTGACCTGATCAGATGAGTGCCTTTACTCATCAGCTCTGCAAATAGGTATGAGGGCCATTAAGACATTTATTTGGACCACCCGCTAATGTAACTAAGAAAAATGTGCACCACTCATACATTAGTATTGATACACACATCTGTGGGAGACAGTAATCAGAGGGATCATAATGCATTCACATCATTAGATCAACAGGGACCACATAGTAAGAACAAGCCAGATGCTAATGAGACAGATGCAACAACATAGGTGTGCGTACAAAGAAAGAGCATAAAAGTGTCATTCTAGAGAAAACAAACAGAACTGTTGTCAAGGAGGGACAACAGGAATGTTCTCCTGTGTCCTGTAACGAGTGATTTATTCTAGGTCCTCTAATCAGTATAGCTTTATCATTGGGCCTGAGGGAAAAGGGGCCTACTCATTAAAAAGGCTCCATTAATTTAGCAACAAGGCCTGGGAACAAATCCTAACACACATCAAGTCAATGACTTCCCTTAAACACTTGCAGATACAATATCAGTACTTCTATGCTAGTCTAACACATACACATAAATATATACACACACACAATACGCTGCCTGCTATAGATGAACTTCGTCCGTCACTCCTCTGCCTTTGTCGTCTCGTCCATCCCTCGCTCCGGACAGCTCTTCGCATTTTCTGTTTCTCAAACAAAGCAAAGCAGTTGACAAGAAGTTACCCTCCCCAAAACTCTCCAGGATGCTGCCATTGTCACCATACAGCCCTGCTGCTATAGAGCGTGTGTGTATGTTTAGTGTGATCGACAGAGGATTACAGCTAAATGAGGGGTATGAAAAAGATAAAGAAAAAGAGGAGAGTGGGAGGCTGACAGAGCTGCACCACAAAAGCACTTAACTTCACACACCCTCCCTCTCTCCTTCTCTCGCTCTTCAAGTGGTGACAGACTGGCAGCTCTTTTCCATAAAGTTAAATGTCAGATGCAGTACTCAGTTTCTCCTTGCGTCCTCACTCCTCTCTCTTCACCATGTCTTGACAGGTGCCACCGCCACAATTTTATGTACCGCAATAAACGAGCCCAAACTCAGCCACCAGCCAACTCAGCTTCCACCCCAACCTTCTGTCCAACCCATCTCTGCTTCCTCCTATCATCTCTTCTGTTCTCATTACCTCACTAGATCTCCCTCCTTGTGTAGGATATTACTGGTTTAAGCACTTTTTTGTCAGGCCTGCAGGGCAATCAGACAACTGTTACCAAGTTTTCCCAACTTCCTGACACAGCAGATATGCAGCGGCCACTATGTTACTACTTCAGCAGGATCAGTTGTACAATTCCTAATAATGTTCCCTGAGAGTTACAAGAAAGCATATCATAAGTCAACAGTCCATGAAAAGTTGATTATGGTTCTCTTATGCTTTTCACTTTTGGTGCACATCTTGCAGTATTTTTTCTACACGCTTGTGACTCACGAGTCATCTGCATTAGGAAGCATAGTTGAAATTCCTGGCTGGGCAACCAAGTATGCTATTGTTTCTGCATTATGAACATTGTTGTCATCACAAATTCTTATATTCCCATGAAAAAGTCAGATAGAAAACATATCACAACATTGGTTCTAAATGTCAAAAGAATGTGAGAAACATGGCCCCTTTAGCAACGAGCTGTGTATTGGTGTGATGTAGACTGAGAAACACCAGCATGTCAATATCACAAGTATCACAACTTTTATTACTTCAATGGGTGATTTGTTAACCCATTTAGATAATTTCCCTATTATAATAATCTAAACTTTCTATGCTACATAATATGTAAAGAAACTACTTTACACTCTTTAATGAATAAACAAGATTCACTGTCCTTAAATACCACCTCACAATGAGAGCAAAAGTGAGTCATCCTGTCATTCTGCACTCACAAGGAAGAGGAATCGAGAATCATATTGTTAGGAAAACTATGTTATCTGTCAGAGCTTGACATGCCCCAACTGCTGAGAGCAGAAACGTACTTAACCACAACAGCATGATGCGACTGGACGCCAACCGCTGCTGTTTACCAGTCTCCATCTTCTCATCCTGGGCTATCGTCACTGTTTCTTCATGCTGTGTACAGCCATTTATGATGTTGACTAATAAGCAAGGCATTAGTGTGTCACAAAAGTTTGCTACAAAAGTCCAACAAAACTAAGATAAGATATGGATTGTCAGATCTTAGTGACAGTCCAGTAGCAATAAATCCACACCTGGGATAAGTCCAAAAAAT
>JBAJNP010003447.1:0-39629 GCA_036877545.1 Yasuhikotakia modesta
GCGCATATGTATTAAGTGACGTGGCTCTCACTATATCCGCCCGCTGTCAGTGGTGATGCAGACCTGGTTGTTTTCATTCAGACCCATGAGACCAGAGCATCAGACCAGAGCATCAGTCAGGTTTGCGCAGTAAATTACCCTGTGTGTCTTCGGTAAAATATGCCGTTTCCAAGCATTTACTCTTCAGATTTCAATCGCTATCTATGAAATGCGCACTTAAGCTAATATACGAATCACACGTGCGACTCTTCCACATAACTGCGGTTTTTACAAGCTTACACGCAACATTGTTCTGATGTTGGTCGGAGGAAAGGAAACCAAAAACAGCGACACTGCGAGCTGACATGTGTTTTTATTGCCAATCTCCTGACCGCCGGCGCTCATCATGCGCGCGGCCTAATGTCACCTGCGATGACGCAACCGAACCGAGAGCGACGCAACCTGCCTGTTTAGATCTGATTGGCTGTTTGCGTGTCATCGGCAGCAGCAGCGCTCATCTTTAAAACATCTGATTGGCTGTTTATGATCCACGAACTGCACGCGCAGAATTTAATGACAATATTGAGGCTATACCGAAGAATTTTTATATCGTTACCGACAATTGCATACCGTCGATAAATATTGATATAGTTTTATCGCCCATCCCTACCTAAAACTAACCTGTGATTGATTGGATAGTAAGATGAGACAAATGTCATGATGAAATGTCATGATCTGGATGAACGTACCTCAAGGTATGCAGATAAAGTGATGTAGATCTTCTCTCCATAAGGAGTGACCCGGTTCAGCAGTAAGGAGTTGTGCATGGAGCTGTCCCACGCTGCCTCAAAGCGGTAAAACATCCTGCAAAGTAAACAGACTTATTGTAAATGTAAGTCAATGCTTTTATTTGGTCTTTATTTGTACAAATGTGAAGACTGGGTTACAATTAGAAACAATGTATTCTGAGGTTAATAAACATACCTATGATCAATTCCCAATGATACACTGACAGAAAACAATACAGAGATCCCCATGTTAGTGAACTGTGTTAGTTAATGAGCTGTTAGTAAATTAGACATATCAATGTTTGCCACTGATTCTAGTGCTTTTTAAAAGCCGTTTTAAATACATAAATACTGTAACTACATTTTTAAAAATGTTCCAAGAATATAATCCTTAAAATGTATATTTATACATGTATATGTGTTTACATATATAGTAATTTTATAAGCACAACAGAAAACATCTTTTCAAATAAAACAGCTAAAATAACAACAAAACAGCTTTTAAAATAACATTTTTGTATTTTACAGATACGTTTACTGAAGCAACTTTCAGGCTGTACATTTTGTTAGTATTTGCATTCCCTAAAACTTGAACCCATGGCCCAAACATGCTTTACAAGTTTAGCTATAGAAAAGCTCTAAATATTGCTAATCCTACAGAGTCAAGTTTACAGTTTCAGAAGAACTGGAAAGTACATTCATGACAATATAGTCAACATTCTATTATTTAGGTGTATTTATGTTTATGTCAGTAGCACCTGTCATCATAAGATGGTCGTATGTATCCTGAAGACAGGATGTTGAGGGACAGGATATTGGGATCTATAATCGTCTCATCTGCCTCAGGTGTGTTACGGATGCGTCCTGAAACAGACGAGGAGCAATTGGGAAAAACAATAATGCTTTCAACAGTTCAACTTTAATTTAGCTTATTTAGTGTTTTCTCTTTTTTGGCCAATCACATTTAAATCATGCTCAAAACACAAGTGTAGGGAGGAAAAGATTCCAAGACAAAATGTCCAATAGGTTTTGGAGTGTCAACTACATTTTGGTGCTGAATTAGTCACAATATTATCATAGGTGTATCAACAACCATGGTTATAACAACCCCTAATAATCAATATCACATTTATTTTCAATACAATATATTGTGTCTCTTAAGCTGCATTTGTGAGCAAACACAAGAATGTTTACTAACCTATGACCAATTCTTTAACCTCCTTCCACTCAATGTCATTGCCGGTATCATGGGCTATAGTCACTGAAATTCTCCTCTGGATGCCCTGTTAGAAATAAGTTAAATCCCAAAACCTTAAAAAACCTTAAGTTTTACTTTCTTTTTTTAAAGGTTACACTGTATGCTGTTTAAAATCAAAGAACAGTCTAATTTCTTTACACCATGTTTAACATGACAGTTTTTAAACTAGTAAACATAACTAGTAATTTAAGTTTACTCAACTCAAACACCTTTTGTAGTAGAAACAGAAACAGTGTAGTTTAATGTGTGGAACCTTAACCTTAGAACCAAAAGTCTTTTTTTAAATACACTGTTTTACTTGTGTGATCATTGATTGAATATAAAGTGTCACAAAGGTCGTCAATTCATCTTGGTTTACCTGGTGCAGTAGGAAAGTACCATGGCAGGGCATTCCACCCCTGTGATCAACAACAGCTGGGATGTAGCTGAGAAGTAACATAAACAGGTACAAAGGTTACTTTACATATAAATGGCCTAACATACAAACAGACTTCAATGTGTAACTTACAGGCTACTGATATACTGTACATGAGTTACGAAAGTTTATGGGAAACTCACTCTCCATTGGCTTCTAGCTCACAGATCTCAAAAAATGACATGAGGTCATATTTGCAGTGACAGGGTCCAGCGGTAGAGCGTGTGAGGGTGCTCAGTTTAGTGGCAGGCACTGGGGGGGGAGACAGACAGAGCTCACACACAGAACAGAACTGGAATGTAGAAAAAAGAGGTCTGGAAATCTGGAAAGATCAGAGAGGAAATGTGAGAGGCCTCACCTGGCTTTGACAAGGGCATAACTCTGGGAAACTGCCTTCTTGTTGGACGTAATGAACTACAGGGAGGTAAAATAGGCCAGTTGGAAAAATAAAGTGGGCAACCTGCAGTAAATATTATAATTTGCAGAGATGTTTTTTACCTTATTAAGTCTTTACAGAGAGGTGGGAAGGGCTGTTTTTGGTAGTGCCCGAATACTTCAAAAACGATTGGCTGACTTTTGATGTATTCCACAAAAGACTTGGTGACATCAACACTTATCTACAAGAGTAGCAAACATGCATTTAAATAATTTACAGCAGGGTTTATTTGTAACATTTTAAATACGGTTATGTACAGTGGAACTGTGCTTACGTTTTGCACATGGTAGAATCCCAGAGGAGGCCCTCTGCTTGTGTTCTTCAATGGTTCAGTGGAAAATGCCTCGTCATGCCTGTGAATAAAGCTGGAGAGGAACACAGGACACCTGAGGTGAGATCATCACGTCTCACAAACATTGACCTGATATGAGTGTATGCAGAACTCTGAAATTTAAGTTATATAATTAATGTAATTTAAAAGGTTAATTACCTCATAAGACTATGCTATCTTCCTATCCTATTATATCTAACCACTTTGGTGACGTTATGTCCCCTAGGGTTATAAAACAGTCAAGACTGCTGCCTCAAAAAATAGATGCATTAGACTCTAAGTTTCTTTAACATCCCAAAAATGATCAATCTAAAACTATAGATAAGGCTATAGATGCAGCATATATAGGAAACATCTACTTACTTGAACTGGCAGAAGATGTCTGCATACTCAGCTGAGATGCTGGAGGCCTGAAGAACCGTGACCCTGAAGGTGAAGTTGCTGCCAATCTTCAAGTGCTGTAAAGATTTTTCCTGAGTTACATCAAGTGGACAATCCAGACTGCCCTTCAGTGGACTGTTCGGAGCATCAGGAGAGGCTACAGGAAGCAACACGGCAGAATACCAATGATCTTGTCTTACATAACTATAGTCATTTGCATAACTTTTTACACATATACCATAATTTAATATTATACAGTTAAATATGACTGTGTAATTATTGGGAGTATCATGTAGTGGTGGTTTCAATCAATAAATGAATATAAGGACATCAGTAATGTTTCTGAGAGTTGTTACCTGCACAGGTGTTGTTGTTGACCTCATCAGCACTGAGCCCCATCTCTGAGTTCTGTCCTTCTCCTTCAACGATACGAAGCTCCTCTTGGGATGTATGTGTGTGAGACGCCCCACCACTGCATGACTCTGTCTGGAACTGAACAGAAACACTAACTTGGTTTCTCATCGATCCAAGTGAGACGTGCCCATTAAAGATTTTCTGGTTGAGCTCAGCTTATTGTTCACTGAGGCAAAAAATGAGAGCATGAAACAGCATCTGTGACAAAACCAACCTTCTCAAACTGTTGATCCTCAAATGAGATCTTGGCAGTTCCTGATTGTCGCACACCTGAACCATAATCAGGTGCCTCTTCATCAGCTGTAACAAGAAGAATATGACAGTTTTCAAACATGGTATTTCATTTTTTTGTGTTTCACCTCTACTATTAAGAAAATGGTAAACATGGACTAATATGAGATTATTATTGAGATTTTGTTCCTATAAACCTATAAACAAATTACTGAATTTGTGTGAATTTGTTAGAATATGAAGTTTGGGGGACATCCATAGCTTCAAGATGATCTTACCTGAGATGGCTTGAACTGCCACTCGGAGGAACCCCTTGACCTCACCCTTCTCACTCACAATGGCCACCCGATGCACCAGTGGCACAGGATACAGCAGGTTACTTAGATACACAAACGCTCTGTGAGAGAAGATGGTGGAGAAAAAAGAAGGAAACAGAGGAATATGAAATAGTTGATGGTGTAGAAGACATGGAGAAACAAGAAGGAGAAAAAACTTTAATGAAAAAATGCCAGTAGTGAAGATCAATTCAGCCACACTGCCACTAGACAACACAACATCAGACAAAAGCAACCAAACAAGAAGCTGCGCCAGCGAAAGCCAAACAAGTTCTGCAGTTCATCTGTAAATATGAATATTAGAGCCCCATGATGATACAGAAAGTGGTGATATGGGCCTTGTTCTCTGTGGGAGCTGAAGCAGGTGAAGGGTTTTAATATACATGGATGTTGAACTACACAACAACCTACTTTACAATTTAGCAACGTTTGACTGATTGCATAAAGTAACCAGGTTGTCAAGCATATAAACAGATTCATGTTCAAACAAAGATTTGGCACATTTTATTGATGTTTTAGTAACCGATTTAAGTATTTGTGTCTATGGAAACGTTGAGAAACACGTTAAATGTCAATTTTGGTGACAGATTGGCTTTTCTGTATTCTAAGAAAATTCATTCACTTCAGATCTGCCGTATTGATCCCGACGTGACGTTCCGTCACCGTCTCGATGCTCACAGAGCACTAAGCCTGACAGGTGGGGTCAAGAGCAGCAGGAGGTGTGGCCAGAGAGGAGGAGCTTACGACGAGATTGGTGAGGCGCAAATACAGCATGCTCAGATAAACAAAATATTTAGTGATGTAAATAAACTCCAAATTTGGCTTTTTGGGCCAGATGCAAACTGGAAAGCAAAATATTAAAATGGCATTAACATACATGGATTTTACCCCATCAACTTAAAATTAAAATCAAGAAGTCAACACACATCACAAATCTTGTATGTTGAATGTGCATAAAGAAGTGAAAGTGTGAGAGCCAATCTATAACTGAGATACAAATTTTTTGCTCTGGCATGCCTGTTTGAGACTGCTGTAGTCGAAACCAGCTCTTTCATCTCGAGCTTTGTAGCTTTCAGAATATACCATCAGCTGACTTTCCATAGCAAACACAGAAACAACATTTTGCTTAAAAACTGACATAGCTATACTATGTCCTTCAACATACAATTAATACAGTAACATTTACCTGGCATTTCACTGGCATATATTTACATGAACCACCTTGAGTATTACTTTGTTTAATGGACAGTGTTTCCCCACTTCATACAAAATACAAACTTAATACAAAACAACTAATTACTAGTGTTGTCACTAGTGGTTAATTGGGTTTCCTCATTAGGATTTTGAGACCTTTTAGAAGGTCCATTGACAGACCCTGACTGTGCCTCAATGTGAAAGAGCTAGTTTCCTCCAACAGCAAGCTCCTGAAACCTCACCAACCTGCCCACTAAACTGAACAGAGGCCAGCGGTCGTAAAAGGGGTCCTGGCCATCGCTGGCACCTGGGCAGTGCTCCCTCACACTTTCCTCCTCCTCCTCTCTCCCAAGCCCTGAGCCCAGGTCCTCCATAAAGTTCTCATCGTCCAGGTCCTCCAACTCCTCCTCCACCTCGACCTTCCCATAATGCCGCTCATCGGCAAGCTCGGTTATGTCAGATTCGGGATCAGAGAGGGTGGGGGAGAGGGTAAGGTCACTCATGCGCTCGCTCATGCACGTGTTGAGAATGGGTGTGCTGGTGCAGCGAAAGACATGGTAACTGGGTTAGTACCACACCACCCGCATGTAACCATCCTGCACGCGTTCACACACTCGCTCACATGCGCAAGGCATTCTCGTATCTCAGCGTAAAACTAGCCGTGAGCTTCCTAATTTGTGAACCACTAACAATCTAATGCATTTGGTGAAAAAAGTGTCCAGTAGGTTTTTCAGTTTGGGGTGTCTAATAAAGAGTGTTCAGTAGGCTTTAGTATTTGCAGTGTCTGATAAAGAGTGTCCAGTAGGCTTTAGTGTTTGGAGTATCTGATAAACAGTGTCCTGTAGGCTTTAGTGTTTGGAGTATCTGATAAAGAGTGTCCAGTAGGCTTTAGTGTTTGCAGTGTCTAATTACAGGTCAATGATGCATAGAAGGAATAATGAAAAATCAATGCAAAACCTCTCAGTGAAATGTTGATCGAAGGCTGCAAATAGCTCAACCATTATGTTCAAAAGTAAATTAACCCTCATTTTAAGCTCAATGCAAATAATAAGCAGTTTCCAGTTATGTTTGTTGGGAACACCAGTATCCACTCACCCAGCATTTCATGCACATCACACAAGCTTGGCCTATTTAATACTCACCGGCCAACCAGGCGGAACCACGGAAAGCGGTCATAGAAGGGGTCGCCACCAGACATCATGTGATCACACTCTTCAGCAGCAGTACTGGGCACCTCTGCCGCTCGGTCATACATTTCCCTCATCAAATCCAGTCTCTGTCTGCAGATGTGTCAGTAATATATAAGCAAAAGATACACTGTAATTTTTACTTACAATTCAGTATATACAATACAACCAAAAATTAAAATAAAATTAAAAATTTTCTAGACATTAGTTCAGGTTTGCTGTTTTAACATCTCCTGTATGTTTGTGATCAGAACACTTTTGGCAGATATACATTCAAGGACATAACATACAAATTTACAGGAATTTTAATGATAATATGTTCCAGTAAAACTGACCTGAAAAGATGAATGATCAATATTTCAATATGTTTCACACCATCTTAAGGTTTTTTGGGAGTTGAGTCTATACACTGAGAATTATGTCCACCCTAGGTTTATATTTAAAACTCACTATACCTGAGTTTCTCTAGGGTCCAGTAATGTGTGGCACCATTTTTCTGGTCCTGAACTTCTACTGCTACAATGGTGCGAGGGAAAAGTCTCTTCTCCCTGTCTTTGGCTATGCTGGGGGGCAGGAGGTCAGGGGGGAGTGGGGAATACAGTGTGTCTGTTAACAGCACAAACTGAAACTGAACCTGAAGAGAAAAGCAGAAACAATGACTCGTATTTACTGTTTACAGTGCAACTTATCTATAAAACTGACCAAAACCGATTACTCTGTACCTTTTTCTTAAGCTCTACACTAATAGCATTAGCCTCCTTGAGGAAAATTGCATTTCCCCAGAGCAAGTCTCTGAGCGAGGTGAACTGGTAGAATCGCCATTTACGGAAAGCCCAGAGGGCCAATTCTGTCTCTCGTTTTGTCCACGGCACTGCAGGAATAAAAATATAGGCCCATTTTTAAACTTATCTGAGATGTCTTAGAAAAATCTAAAACTTGCGCTAAACATTTCTCTGTGCTTGATAATACATACATTTTGTTAGCATTATAAAATAATGTGATTATTTGATATATGGATCTGTGTTTTGTTCATACTGTTATAACCCACCCTCTTCTTCTGGTTCCTCATCTTCCTCTGTGATTTCTGGGTAATATCTGGAGTCAACCTGCCTCTGAAGAGCTTCCAGCTTACTCTCATAGTCCTAGGAAACAAAGGGTTCAATTTGGTTTAATTTCAAGCTTCTTCCAGATTGTACCTCTTACAGTTTGGTTGAGAAAAACTACCAGTCTCTGTTGTTCTAGAAGGTTGCTTGCTTCTTCTCTCTCCTTGCGGTACTGGTCCTCAAGCTCCTGCAATCTGTAAATGACATAAACTCTAGAACAAAGCTGTACAGCTTAAAGACTGTTCATGAAATGGAAGAAACATTGTTACAATGTCTTATTAAGTTCAACAACAAATAAGTCTTGAATAGAAGCACTACCTCTGCTCCATCTCTTGCTTCATATCAATGCCCTGTTTCTCTAGCAATTCCCTCTGGGCAAAGGCCCAGTCCACCGGCTCCACAGGTGTGTCTGCACAAGGGGTTCTCTCCCTCTCTTGTCGTGCTTGCTCTGGATCATTGAAGCGGAACACATGACTCTTGCCCATAATGATACGGTTGCCTGAAATGGATGAGAGACTTGATCAGTGTTGATCAGCACTTGCTTTTGCCCACAACTGGCATTTGGCTTAGAAAGCGAAGACACACCTGATCTGAGAACAGTGGACTCTGTTACTCTCTTCCCATTGACATAAGTCTCCGCCCCTTCACAGGGCTCCAGGACCACTGTTCCCTCTCCCAAGGTGTTTGTAGTACTTGTGAAGATACAGTGTTCGTCTTTAATAAAGTGACCACTGAGAACAATGTCCTGCCTACTGCTGGCATCCTCTCGGCCTACCCTACAGGAAGACATAAGACTCATGTCAAAATAAAGTGACATAAAAACTGTGAATGTGCTCTCTGAGGGCCATTATGCAAAAATATTTTTTAAAAAATGCAAATATCACTTTCTATAGTGTAAATAAAAACAATTGCTTTTGTATGAAACCCAATACAAGTGTCAAAATAAAGGCTTGTACAAATTGCATATCAGCTACGCTAACAAAGGCAAGAAAGTAAAGTAAACAAGAAATTACAAAGTAAACTATTGAGATGTAAATATATGTAAATAACCAACAATCATACTTGGTGATTCCATCTTTAATGTAGTACAACAAACACTCAGACATCAGCGGATCTTCATTGAGATTAACCAGGTGAGGCGTCTGAAACATGCAATTCACAAAGTGCTGGCTTTAGCATTTAACCAAATTGACCTTCTTTTAGCACATACAGTACTAAACTCTCTTCTGACCTTTTTGGGAGAAAAGACTCCAACTGTTCCTCCATCTTCCCTTATCGCCACACCCATTTCAGCCAAAAGTGCCTCCCTGATTGTAAAAGATATTTTTTTTGCAAATTAAGTGTAAACCTTTAATCACTGCAGAAACAATTCTAGATTAAAGCTCTCCCAGGGGTCTCCCAACCTTTCCATCCTAATCGCCTCAGTGCGACGAAGTTTCTCTTCCCAGGTTTCATTGAGTTCTGCAATTATCTTCTCAGTTTCCTAGTTGGAGAAGTGGTCAAAGTTAAAACAATGCAGTAGCCCTTATTAATCCATCAAACCAACCTATAATCCTCTCTCTCACCTTCAGCCTCTCAATGGCTTCCTCACTTCCTGGGCTGAACATGATCCGATCATGTAGGCTGCTAATGGAGCCAGCTCGGCTGGACAGGGCAGTGAGAGAGGGGGAGGGGCTCATTCCTGTCATGGCATTGGTCACTGTGGAGAAATCACCCTTTTGATTGACAGCCTGGATGCTATTAACATTAGTCTTGTAATTGGACAAGTCTGGCCAAAAATTGGGAATAACAGGTTGGAGAGTCAAAGGAGAAAGTTGCGGTAGGAGAAAAGGGTAACCATGGAAACAAAGAAGATGGGAAAGGAAGAAAAATAGACAGTGTCAAAATTAAGTCTCAACGGCCAATTATAGATGTTATAAAGCTGCAGGGTGCAGGGCAGAGAGCATAAATTTGAGGGTGCCAAATATTTCTCAATGTATTTTTCTCTCTCAAGTAAATTGCCTACATGCCTCAAATTCATTGAAGCATCTAAACCATGCTTGACATAATGAGTATAGAGATGAACTGAGCACTTAGTAGTTCTGATCTCTCATTGCAGATTCCATGAATGGCCAGATACAGATGACCACGTGCCTCTGCTTCACTTAGAAGGTAACCCAAGCAGACCTGTAGAGCATCTCTGGACCCTCAGAGCAGTAGCGTATTTAGAATAACAACATTGGCCCTTAGACTAATTAGTTTCATTTAAACTGATTAGTTGAAACAGCTTTACTTTGAAAAGCAAAGACACTTTGGTGGTCCAGAGATTCCTGCTTTGTCTTTAATAAGCTGCAAAGCATTTTTGCTGGCAAAATACACACATTTGAGAGCAGCTATCCCAGGACCTTGTGCCCGATATGCTGAGAGAAACAGACAGAAGAGAGAAATCCTTAAGACACATTTCCAGTGCTATATCTGATCCACAGGTTTCTGACAAAAGAAGTGTAGTAGATGGTTTGCGCTACTTAAGGGTCAATTGTGTTGAGAACGTTTGAATGAGTGAAGGGGTATAAATCTGTATATGCAAGACAAGTGTGAAGGCTGAAGAACTTTAATGTGAAGTTTATCACAAGTGCTGCTGACTCACTCTCAATGATGTCTCCAAGACCCTGAGCATAGAGTAGATCCTTCAAACGAGCCACCTCTTCCTTCAGTTCACGCACCAGGCGGTTGTTGGGATCTTCGTTGATGACAGCATTGCATCGGATCTGCTTGGCACGGTCAGCGTACCTGAGAACAGTAACAGCATCTAAACCATTCAAAGGAACATCAGACCATCCTGACCTAAAACCTAAAGACCTAAGCAGGTTTGCTAGTCTTATAGCCTGGCCATTCACAGATCTACTAAACTCACAGTCTATATCATATTTAGTGATGTTGTTTGAGCTCATCATAGCTTGAAAGTTACAGATTTAATTATGTCCCCCTTAATATTTAATAGAAGTAAATATTTCATGTTTATAAGTTTCATGTTTCATGTAAGTTTTCAGTTTCATGTTTCCTGAAGATTAGTCCTATTATTATTAACCTAACATGAGATTATATGTGTTTTTACCTGAGAGTGCTGAGTGTTTCATCGTAATTAATATCAGCAGGGCTTAGAGCTGCTACCATGGCAGTGCGTGAGTTACCTCCTGTTGAACAAACACAATTTGACCTTCAGAATCTGGAATGTTTTAGTGTTGAAACTCAGTTCTAACTGGGGATGCAATATGAAATTATTGAGCATAAGAGCTAATGATTATCATCAGGGGGGGGTGCAAGGTCCACAAGGCTTCATACCAAGGTTTTCCCTCAGCAACCATGTCAGAACTGAATCTCTGTATGGAATAAAGCTCTCAACCTTCTTTTTCTTCTTGTTCTACATGGAGCAAATAAACAGTCAATGAGCATAGCTGCTGTTGCTATAATGTCAGACTAACAAAAATATTAAACTGATCATTACCTTGTTTGGTGCAGAGTCCTACAAAATGACAAGAAAGAGTTTTTAAAATGTTTTCTGCTTGTATAATACTGAAATTATTGAAATACTGTTAGTGCTAGTCATTAGCTTAGGGAACATCGCAGAATTCTTACCATCTCAGCCAAAGCAGAGATAACTTTGCCAAGTGTTGTCAGAGATTTGTTAATATTGGCTCCCTCCTATTAAAACAAAATGAGGAAGCACATTTTTCTGATGCATTCATGAAAATTTGATATGTCATGAAACCCCTTTATGCACTAAAAGTGACTAACCTTCAGCCTAGTGCCTTTAGCTCCAGTAGAATCGGCCCTTTCGCTTCCTGCCAGGTCAACGAGACTGACTTTGCTGACCTGTTTCCAAATGAAATGTTGTGTTTTAAAACAGTAATGTTCTCTAATGCACCTATCAGCAAATTCAGCATCTTGTAGCTGGAGCATCCATCAGAGATGATCTAACGATACACAGTCCCTGTCATATACTCTCACACAAGACGATGGAGGCTGTTTATAAAGTAAACAGAAGGGATGCTGTACCTTTTCAGAGGTGTTGTCTGTCTCGCTGTCATGTCGTTTCTGTGTGAAGATGATATTGAAGACTGCATGGGAACGGCTGCTTGTCTCATTCATGTTGGTGGCTGCCACAGTCCTGAGGACAGACAGTGTGGTGAACAATTGTTCAAGTTCATTTTCTCCACATCACAAAGATATTATTTCATGTTATTATATTTAGATTATTGACGAAACTGTGAAACCTCTTCATCCCATTGATTTTTTCATTCCAGACTATTTTTGTGTCTTGTATTGATGAAAACATCAGACAAAAAGTGACTGAGTTATTGCAGCGTAGGTGTCTTCTGCATTCATTTGCAGAAATATTTGGGTTCCAAAGCTGCAGTGTGTAATATAGGTGCAGAGGTACTGACATACAGTACATACAACTGAAATATTGGACTTATCTGTTCCCTGATGCTCCTATGTAGATGATCCATTTTGCCCACCTGGCTTTGTTTCCAGAGTCCATCAGGTCCTGGATGTCATTGTAGGAGGTTACGGCTAGTTTAGACAGATCCTCCACATACGGCCCCATCAGGGGATGTTCTCGCACACGGAGGTTCCCTTTGTTCTTTGGGTTTAGAAGATCCCGCACACGCTCACAGTAGATTTCCATATAACTGACCTGATGAAACCAGAACTCTTCACTTAGTGGGAACTGTGCAAGTTAAATGTTTAAAGTTTTCTCTGAAGTGCAGTTGTCATGTGACACTCTTACCTCAACTGAGTATGACATGCTGTTGTCATTATTGTCATTGATCTTGGTAAACAGGTCTTCACATAGCTATCAAAAATACATTCATAATTTGTAATATGTTGTAATATATGTAGGTTTCACAGCATCTGCTACAACATTTAAGATAGCAATGGTGTCAATATTATTGGAAGTATTGTGGTGGACTACCAATGGGATGATGCCTTCCTGGTCTTTCTCCTGCTTGCCCATCATGGTGTATGACTTTCCTGCTCCAGTTTGGCCATAGGCAAAGATACAGACATTATATCCCTCAAAAGCATGCAGAAGCATTTCCTCCCCA
The DNA here is from genome assembly GCA_036877545.1 of Yasuhikotakia modesta. Lineage (NCBI taxonomy): Eukaryota > Metazoa > Chordata > Actinopteri > Cypriniformes > Botiidae > Yasuhikotakia > Yasuhikotakia modesta. Next base: position 13,143 of record JBAJNP010003447.1, read on the forward strand.
ATGTCTTTGTACACCTGCTTCTGGCTTGCGTAGTTAACATCTTCTGGCTATTGAGAGACAGAACACAAAGGTCAAGAACATTTATTATGACTACAGTGCATAGCATAATAATAAAGCTATCAAGTGTCAATAGAAGAAAATTACCGTTGTGTGTGACCAATATGAATAGTCAAAGTTGAAGCTCTTGTTCTCCTTTGGCTGTTTAGGGTTTATTATTGCTAGAACACAAACATGAGAACATTGTTTTTTCAATCCACAAAATACAGATTTTTATAAAATCTCTAGAACACAAAGTTTTCACTTTCTGTCTCTTTCTGTCGCTAATATCAAATATATTTCTACAAGGCAAAAAACCTAATGCTAAGTAAACAGGAATAACATCTCTGACAATATATTTACATACTTAAAGCAAATTACATTTTTACCAGAAATACTACACAGCATAATTGAAACTTTGAAACTGTGATCATTTATGATGATATTATTGACTTGATTAAACCTGGTTTTCTTTTTATTTTTACCATATCAAAAAAGAAAAGCATATTAACATCCTAGCAAAGCATTTTCTGCCCTGTTGCTGTATGTTAAGCATGGCATTTGTAGGCATCACCCACAGAAGTCGTATATGAATCACACCATTTCTTGGCTTCTGGTAATGAGGTCATGAAGCTTTGCTGCATCCTCTCACCAACACAAAGCAGTGCAGTGTGTGTGACCTCACAATCTGCATCAGCTGACTCTGTTTCCCACTCTCAGTGTAACAAGAACAGCAGGACAATTTTTAGTTGCTGAAACTGCACTTGTAACATGGGCTGGATGCCACAGAATCCATGTCCCAAATTAACCCTGTTTCCAAGCATGCAAAACTACCAAAAACTGGGTTTGTTTATGAGAATCAATTCATGGCGAAACAAGCCTTCCACGCCTAACCAATTAAACCAGATCTTTACTGCAAATATGGGCAAAACATTTAAAAAACCCATATGCTTAGACATGCACTAATATTTCCTCTCATGGGGGTGCTGATGAGAGACTTTGGAAATAAATATTGCATTACAGTCATAAATAATTACTAGTTGCACACTGTCAAAGGACACTAGTTGCACACTGTCAAACAATCATTATTCAAAACAGTTTCATAGACGAAATGTTAATGTAAAATGTTTCAACTACTCAATGACAACAAAGGAAAGAAATATTTTAAATGACACTCACTGGTAGTGTTGCCTGACATCTGAATGATACACTTGCTCTCTTTTCCAATCTCTCTGGAATTGAAGGGACGGACCCTCACGGCTACTTTCACAGAGGCACCTGCCATGATGTCTGAGTGCCGAGGTTCTGCTACTACACAGGATCTGATTGGACCAAGCCCAGCCAGGAATCAGTGGAAACCTGCAGTAAAAAAACACTTATATGCTTTATCTTGGAACCTCAAAAATTGATTACATGTTTTATTTCTGAAACATTTGGTCTGGAAGGATAAGCAAGACAGCAAAGTTGTGGATTTACAACCAACACTTAATTTAAATACAAACAGGTTTAATGCCTTTGTAGCTCATTAGCAATTTACTTTAAGAAATACTTTTTTTAAAAAAAATCACCATAAATCTGTTCAGACAATTGCACAGGCTAAGTTACGCCACTGATAATCTAATTTAGGTAATGGATCTATCTGAGAGCTACAGCATGACTCAACAGATCTTTTATCACATTTGGTAGATTACTGTACAAAAGGCCATGTGAACATAACCTCCTTGTGCCTTTGCCAAACTAGCTGTAATGAATCAGGCTTACAAACAATTCACGTGGTTCGATTTATTAAAAGACAACAACCAGACAGAATCAGTAAAAAAAATCAAGGCAAAATTCGAAGTACAGGCAGATAAAGAAAACAACTACAAAAGTAATTTTAAGACATGAGTCCCATGACTGCAATAAAACCAGGCAAAACAATGATGATCACGACAACAGTTTTACTTACTTAAAGTTGTTGATGTTCTCTATATGGTTTGTTTTCGTTTGCGTTGACCACAACAAAAAGTATAAATAAAAGCTGAGTATACATAAAAAAACAAAATTGAAAAAAAACCTCTTTGTTGGGGTTAGGTGACTTATTAAAAAAACAACATCCATTGTTTTCATTACAGTTAGTTATATTTTAGCGGGAAAAAAACGCGAAGACAAACTTACGAATTGCCAGTTTTAACAAAATAGTCACTTCCGGGAAATTGGCGAAATTTGAAATCTAAGTTGGAGGCATGTCACCGGGAAAACCACCGGGGCTCTGTTATTAAATGTAATATAGTGCTTGCGGTTTAAAGTGCGCAGGAATTTAATGTATGTTGGCCATCGGCGGATGTCTAAAAGTGAGAGTGTCCGCGGTAACTTATCCTAATGATGACAGCCTCGAGAGGTCTGTCACGTGACTTTTGTGCACGTTCCCCGGTTTATATAGGTGTGTGTGTGTGTGTGTGTGTGTGTCTATGTGTCTATGTGTCTATGTATATATCTATCTATCTATCTATCTATCTATCTATCTATCTATCTATATATATACATGCCTCCCCCGATATAGGAATACAACAGAAGTCTTGGTATTGATTATTAACTGAATATTATATAAAAAGCCTATCCTATAATTAATTTTTATAATGTATATAATTTTTAGTAGATCAACGTTAGCTGGCTAGCTATGCTAACGTTTGCTTCGCCTAACACCATGTATTATAATCTGTATTCAAAAATGAACTTGGCCAAAGTCCAATAACAATTGTTTATCTACAACACGCTGCACCGAACAATCGTTGTTTACCATAGCCCATGTCTACACTGAAAATGGCTGCTCTGAGTGTCAGCATCCACAGTAATGAATCATATGTGATGGACGGATGGGCATTTGCGTCAGCTTTATGCCGCCGAGCAAAACACACGCAAACCAATTTTTAAACAAACCACAGATGGAAAGCAGCTCTTCCACCACAAGGATCCTATATAAACATGTGTCGTGTTTATAATCAAAGCTGGCACTGCGTAGATTCATAAATGGAGAATTAACCCGCTATTTTTACAATACCCGGCTGCTTTTACAATTTATGCACTGCATTATATCCGTCACTTGTATTGCAGACGGCTTCGTTGATTATAATGGTTGCGTTTTAGTTTTCGCTTTGCGTCGCGTCGCTGGAAGTGTAGATAGGGTGTTATACGTGACGCGTCTGTTACTATGGGAATATTTCCTCAAATTCAGGACAAACATCAGCATTTCATATCGCCTTTGTAATGTTAAATGGGTATAACCCGCAAAGTGACCTATGCAATAGTATACGATATTTACGAATAATTAAAGACCGTTTCCGCACAACAATCTATTCAATATGTGCGCTTTTTAAAGTAAATGCGCCTGATAAAGAATAAGGCCTAGTTTTTATGACATGGCCTCACCCTGCCAACATAATGGAGAATTTACTTCAGCATTAAGACTGTAAATACATGAGGGATTGAATGTGCAAATATACATTAAATGTCCCCTGATGCCCAAAAATAACTTAGAAAATGGCATTTATAATATACAAATACTAAAACATTAGGCTAATATAATAATGCAGAAACAAATATATAAAACATTTATTCTTTCTAATGACCTTTTAAATAAACATCTAGCCTAAGATTTTTGCCCACACCTTTCTATTTCAGCTGGGTGTTTTTCCTGTTTTAGCCTTGGTGTGGCTTGCCGGACAAAACAACAGTAGAACAGTGCACCACCCATCTGTCTTACAACAGACATAAAAACACTACTATGAAAACCTCAAACAAACTAAAATTGTAGCCTACCTGATTCCTGATAGGAATGTCCTGTTGAGGTTGTGGACAGCAGTAGGTTATTCCATTAAGTCTGCCTGATCTTTCCCAAGTCTATTATTTTTCCTATAGGCTCTCAGCCTCTCCCTAGTTCAACAACATCAATGCAGGCGGAGCCCCCTGGCAAGACCGACAGACTGAGAGAGTCTGGCGTTGCAGGGCCTGGTACGCAGTGGTGCGTCAGGAAGGTGGGGGGGTGCAGGATGAGTCGAGTTGATTCGAGTAGAGGGTGGGGTTAACTGAGGTGGAGATGCATTGAGAGAGTGTTTCTTCAGTCTCACACAAAATGGCTCTTCTGGTGGAGCCAAGGATGCTGATCAGACGTGCGATGCTGATGACATCATCAGTGTGGGAGCAAGCGGCACTGACGCAGCACAAGGAATGGGAGGGGGGAGAGAGAAGAGGGAATGGAGGAAAAGGCAACACCAACAGCAGAAACAGATAATAACAGCATGACAGGAGGATGCCAAAAAGACCAGAGTCATGAAATAGCTTACAAATCTTTATTTATAAACCACAGTGTTTAAAACACAACAGGTCAAGTTTCACCAGTTTGTAAATCAGTATGCATAATACAGACCTCTTTCAATGGACTCATTATGAAAGGCTGGCTGAAGCTTCTAGCTGTGCTGACACAAAGAGGCAAACAACTTTGAATCAGTGAAAGGCTTCTGTGTGTTTTATCATGTGTTCAGTTTTAGATGAAGACATTTGTATATTCATATAAAAGATATGCTGATATATAGCCATACAAAGGATAATAGACTTACATTTAAAAGGTGGGGAGGGCTCATATAGTATAGCTTACTTATATTTTTACTAGTAAGACAAAAAATAGAATTACTTTAGTTGTAATACATATGAAAGAATGTTTACATTTAAAATATTTTAATACTTTGTCATGCGGTAAGAGAAAGACAAATTATCATGAATAAATACATTACACTAATTCTTTGGACTAAAATGGACGCGGTAGAACAGCCCCATCTGCTGGACATACGACATCACTCTGCCTATCCAGTAGACTCGTTTTCAAAACGAGTTCGGTCAAGGTCATCTGCATCTACCTCTCCATTAGTCAACAGATGTTACATCAGCTTTTCTTTCCCAAAAATTTGGCAACAGTTGACATTCATTTGCTTCAATTTATGTCACATCACAATCTCCACTGTCTAAAAAGTGGGTGTTGAGCTCCACCACAGTGCAAAGGGCACACTAAGGTAAACATCATGCTTACACTTATTTACTGTGTAGACTAATTATTTACTGCCGGGTGAGTGGTGGTGGCTGGTTCTGTGATCAAAGTCCCTGCTCTGACATCAGCATTTCCTGGAGAATCACTATGTTCTGATCAAGTACTTTTGTACAGGGACAGCATGATGTACATTTCAAGGACGTATTATAATTATACATAGTTTACATAGTTTTAAAATATTAGCATAATATCATAACTGAATATGTGGAAATAACCCTTTTTATTTTTACATAGTGTTATATAGACTAAGCAGCATGTCAGATGTTTTTCAAAAAACTGCACTCACTGCATATTTTACCTAGATTATTGTTTAAACATGTCTTAACAATTTTAAACCAGACAGCTCATGCTAAACACATTTAAGAGGAAGACAGATTATCTCACAACCACATGAAATAAAAAATTGTCATTAAAAAAAACAATTGCAACTTAAATTACTTAAATTAGATATCAATTTGAAATGAATGTTCTGCCTTTATTATTTTATGTGTGCATTAAAATAATGTCAATACAATGACTTTCTGTACTGAGCGTGCAGGGACGCATAAGCTGGACATGCCAGTGTGTGTGTTCACATTGACCAATCGACTCTAAGCTGAGGACACTCCTCCCCAAAATGAGTAAACAAGTAGGGAATGAATGAATCAATAATACATCAAAACAAACTCAATTTAATGTGTGTTTTTGCATCCATTATACAATAAGTGTCAGTTTTATTATATAAAACATTAAAAACATGACTTAGGGAAATTGCATTGCAAAAAAGTAATACAGGACTGAAATCCCCCCACCCCACCCCATTACACTGTAGCACAACTCTGTGAAAAAGTTAAGATAAACACATGTCCCATGTTTAAGTTCATGTGTGAACTTAGAGGAAATTGGCTAAATTATTGATTCAGAGGCACAACGTTGTAAGCACAAAAACGCTGACCAAACATGCCATCTTTCATAATAATGTTTGGCGTTTTACCATGACCACCCTTTAATTTTGTTCCCTTGTTTATACCGGTCTTTTTATCTACCTCCGAACCGTTATACCTTGTTTGGAAGATGAAGGGCGGGGGGAAATGTAGCAAAAATATGACGCATGTTGTTCACGGTTCAAGGGGTCAAAGACCCGTTTGTTTAAAATGTTCGACAAACGCTAACATAAAGCACTTTTGCACACCAGACTGCAGCTAGAGGAAAGACGATGCCTAGGTCCGTTTTACCCAGGTGTGCGCTCTTGGCACAGCAGGCGTCTTTGGATTGCTCGCTGTTCACCAAGCGCGGCGTGCACCGCAGGATGTCCTCAGTGACCATCACTCCACCAGCGTGCATGCTTCGGCCACTCGAGACACCTTTCCGATATCTTTTTGGGCCAGGGCCTTCTAATGTTTCGCCTCGTATATTAGCGGCAGGAGGGAGACCTATAATAGGTCATATGCATTCAGAAATGTTTGGGGTAAATTTTACTCAAACTCTAACATACGGATGTGTTGTTTTACTATCGAGCTACCACGTTTGTGGAAACGTGTTTAAATCTTGAATGGCATAAGATTGTAATAGTAAATTGCAATATAAGAAACTAAACGCATTTTGTTATAGATTATGGATGACATCAAGAAGGGAACCCAGTACGCCTTTCAGACCAGGAATAACATGACGCTGGCCATGAGTGGATCTGGACACACCGCTATGGAGTGCGCAGTGTTCAATATCGTGGAACCCGGAGAGAATGTACTTGTCGCCGTCAATGGAATCTGGGGAGAACGAGTCGGCGAGATAGCTGAGCGGATGGGTCAGAATTGTTTTAAGTCATATACTTAATATTGTCTAATATTGTATAGAATAAATTCTAAAAATAAGTAGAAATTCTTTATGATCGATCTATAACATTTTTATTCAACAGGTGCAAATGTTCACGCTTTGAAAAAAACACCTGGAGGACATTTTACAAATGCAGAAATTGAACAGGTGCTTTTATGTGACGTTTACAATGACGTTCAGGCAAACTTCCATTGCAAATATCATACACTGTCTTATTCAGAATATTGTCACTTATGTATCACAAAACCTGTTGCTTTAAATTGGATTAGTAAACAAAATTGTGCCTAAACATTGATGTCTAACTAACGTTATATATTAAACCTTACATTTTATAAAATATATTTTTTTATTTCAATTCTGGTAATGTATGCTAATAACAGCGAAGTAAATCCATGCTTAATATACATACTCTCATTCTACAGGCTCTGGTTAAACACAAGCCTGTTCTTTTTTTCCTCACACATGGAGAGTCTTCAGTTGGTCTGGTTCACCCTGTTGATGGCATTGGGGATTTGTGTCACAAGTAAGAATATTCCAACATTATCTAGTGTTTTACCTTATAGCTTTAGAATAGTCATTAAAATAGTAATTTGTTATGTGAAAGTTTTGCTTTTAAGTCATTCTTGTCCAAATGATTTCCTTTACTTTAGTCATGGTGTATCTGTACATATGCATTGCGTAATACACATCTGGTGCATGTGTTTGTCTGTACAGATACAACTGTTTGCTCTTAGTGGATTCAGTGGCATCATTGGGAGCTGCACCACTTTTAATGGACCAACAAAGTGAGCAGATAAAAATACAGGTTATATTTAACAAGTGCAGTGACATTGTCGCTTGTTACTTCTTCTACACAATGAATCCTCTTTTCCTTTGTAGATATTGATATTTTGTATACTGGGTCTCAGAAAGCTCTGAATGCTCCACCTGGCACAGCACCTATATCATTCAGTGAAAGAGCATGGTGAGAGAGTAATGCCTCTAATGCCAGAAGTGTGTGTCTGCACACATTCTAATGCACTATTTCTTTTCAAATGCAATAAAGCCATAAGATGTTCAACAGAAAAACAAAGCCAGTGTCTTACCTCCTTGATATGACCCATTTGTCCAATTACTGGGGCAATGATGGCAAGCCAGACAGATTGTAAGTGGTATAAATACAAAATGTTGCTCCAGTTGAATATTGAGTTATTGCCTAAATAATTAAGCTGTGTTTCAGATACCATCACACAGGGCCTGTGTCCGGGTTCTTTGCCCTGAGGGAAAGTCTGGCCATCCTTGCTGAAACGGTAAAAAAGGGATTAGATTACTGGCATGACTAAACATTTACAGTCTAGCTGGTCATAATAATTTACTCCTAGATGTTGGTTAACATTTTGCTTTTAAAGTCTATATAGACTTTGTAGCCTATAATAGTGTCTGGCTGATTACTAATCAAATTACTGATCCCAGAACTAAAATATGATATACTGATGCGATAGGGATTATAATGCTATAGCTTTTTGTTTAAGGGCCTTGAGAACTCATGGAGACATCATAAAGAAGTTTCTGAATATTTTTGGAAGGGGTTAGAAGATCTGGGCTTGAAGCTGTTTATCAAGGACAAGGTAAAGATATTAATGGGCTGCTTTTTCTGCATATACCACTATTCCTAATACTTTTAAAGTGGTTAAATGCAGTTTATTTTTTTACAGGACTTGAGGTTACCATCAGTTACTACTATTGCCATTCCTGAGGGATATAACTGGAAGGAATTGCTGGCTTACATCATGAAGCATCACCAGATAGAGTTTACAGGAGGTCTGGGGCCCTCTGTTGGCATGGTGAGTTTTCAAACTTACTGGAGCAAAGAGTACAAAGGAGACTGTTTCTAAGGACCCCCAAGAACACATTTCATCTTGAATCATGTTAAAACTGCTAATATGCATTCACTTAGTTCAGTTGGAGTTAGACTCAACAACAACACTTCCATTTTTGTACTTATAGTTCTGGTAAAACATTTCATCAACAGTTGCAAGACTGGAATAGTTCTAATACATTCAAACATTAAAATGAGTTCACAGTTTCTTTAAGTGTTCAAATAATACAACACAATTTTATAATTTATAGCCAATTATTATTTGACAGTGCAGACCACTAGGAGTCACCAGACTCTAAAAAAACGCTGTTGTAGTTGATACTGCATTCATGTGAATAAGTAACTAAGCACTGAACTGATTTCTAGGTGATGCGCATTGGACTAATGGGATACAACTGTAACAAGGCCAATGCTGACCTGTCTCTTGCAGCTCTGGATGATGCCTTAAGGAACTGTAGAAAGACCAAGACTTAAAGAAGACTACAGTGAAGTCTATTTTTGATGCCTTACCAGCAAATCCTTATGTAAAGACAATCCACAATAATTCTAATGCTCTGCCACAGACCCTAAAAGTGATGTGAAAAATTTTCTGTGCGAATTTAATTCTCCTATCCAGCCATTCCAGGAGTAACCCAAAGTGTAAATGTTCTTACCCTGAGGTACTATTATGACATTGCTCTGTTTGTTTGAGCATTCAACCCAGCCTGTCATTGTCTCAATTAATAGTGTGAATTTGGGGGCACTTGTGGTATAGAAATTGAGCACTTTTACAATATATCTAAAAATAGAGTTATATATTGTAAACATTTTATTTCAATGGCTGTTAGTGCAAGATCAATTTCTTACTAAAATCTTATTAAAACATTTCTATGTTAGTCAAAACCAGTTAACATGGAAAAGGCAAGTGTTGACAAAGTGTTTCTCAGTGTCAGTTTTTATGTTAAGTGTCACTGCAGCCCCTAAATAAACTTCATGTAAAATTGCTTTTATATAAATATTTCATATTAATACCATACACCATTTTGATTACAGTAGAATTTCACACGTTTTTATTGACTGTCAAATCTATGTAGTCTGCTTCAAGAAACTGCCTAGCTATTAAGTAACTAGCTACAAGATGCTGAAACTTAAAATTTCAGATTATTACTAAACATAATTTAGTGCATACATAATATGACATGCATTATATTAATGTGGTTTGCAATGTTTCAGAACAAAAATTATTATTTTTAATTCTTTTAATTCTTTAATTCTAAAACTTTTTTAATTAAATACCACAAATTGGCAAACAACTCTAATTTTCTTTAAAAATAAAAATAAAAAAAGCACAAAGCAATGTCAGAAGCATTCCAACATTTCCAAATAAAAATAAAAATCTTGAAAATTTCAAAATTGTCCCCCAAAGTGCTTTTTCACTTTGGCTGCTGGAAATACAATGTTTAGCTGAACCAAAAAGTGTTGCTGTAATTCCTCCATCCACACAAAAGTCATTTTGACTTTGCCCTCCGTATCCTCATAGTGGATAAACGACTGTTCACCTTCATACTCCAGGTTGACTGCTCTGTGTTTACTGGACATTTTGACAGGAGAACTCACACACCAGAACGGACGCTGAGCTTCATCCAGAACAGTCAGGGTCATCAAACAACAACGCTAGGAGGAAATGGGGGAAAGAAAATCATCTTAATTTTGCAATAAAGATCTACTCCAACCTAAGCAAAATACATAATAACCCAGAATAGCTAACTAAATACAATGTGCTAAGTGTACTGCCCCCTCAGTTTGTAAATCAGAAGTGACGGGTACCTCAGCAGCTTCATGGAGTCCCTCTATTTGCCATGGAAGACTGATCTTCCCTACAGGAATGTGCTCCGACACATCAGTAATATCAATGGCACTTAATTGTAAATATTCTCCTGGAGACGTCACTGGTAAACAAAAATAAACACAGAACAGTCAACTCCAAACATCATATATTTACAGTAAATATCAAAACAAGCGCAACTGACAAGTTGTTGAACATCTATCCAGACAAATTAAGTGATGTGCCGTGCTGGCCAAGTATGGTCACCCATACTGTATTTGAACAATCACAATTAGTGTTGTGAACACACACTGCAAACTATGATCACACCCTGGAGCTGTGGGTAACACTGCAGCCCCCTGGGAGCAATTGGGGGTAACCTTAAGGGCACCTTAGTTGTTGCCTGCCATTATTGTGAATTGATCCTGCAACCTTTTGGTTGCAAGTCGGATTCTATAAATGATAGGAGATTTTTTTTATTTACCTTTACTGGTGAACAGCGGGGAAAAGCGACGGCACATGATTCGCCGAACTGGGTTGTGAAGCACAATATGCAGAGTGTATCCATAGAGACCACAGTCTGGGTCTAAAGCATTGTTCTGCGTTGCTAGATAGGGACTGTAAACAACAGTGTATGGTTTAAGGGTTGTGTGTAATGGTATTAATTATAAGATAATAATTAATGATAGTAATGGTCATAAACAGTTGAGTTGTACCAAAATCTTGAGCCAAGGAGACTTCTTTCAATCAGCTTGTGGAAGTGCAGTGTTGCCAAGATAAAGGCAATTTTCCAATTGCCCTGCAAACACCATCAATGAATGGAAAACATAATGCATAATAATTATTTACTTATGAAGGGTAAACTTTTACTATGGTCTTTACAAATATTACTTCAGCCATAACATCAACATTCTAACCTAGTCTCACAATTTTGTTGCACAATTAACTGGCTGAATATAACATACCCGCCTGACCCCAACCCAGACAACTTACCCGCCAGACCCCAACAACAATCCCCTCATCAAACTGTAGCAACTTTATATGCCTGTCAGCACCGAGGAACGACCAATGTACTGTTACATGTAACTTTGTCTTGGAAATCAGAGATCTCCACCTTGGCCTGTAGTGAAAAGGCACTGGTCAAGTGAGCCTACGCTTAGACATAAGATTTTCATCAGTGTTTCTTGCAGTACCTGTCTCCTGGAGCAGGCAATGTTGGACACATCCCATGAAGCTGTATATGATTTACATGATAGATGCACGGCCAGCTCCTGTGGTACCAGCACACCGTAACCGATGAATCTTCAAAGTAGGTGCGTGTCTGCTCATAGGTATTTTCACGCCCATTCTTATGTGTTAATGTAATCTCCCACTGAATGTGTAATCTCCTGTATAACATCAGTTGTTACCCTTTTACATGCAGGCACAATTGTGTAGGACTAGTCATTAGCATCTTATTCTGTCTCTGTTGAATGAACTTGCTGGGCTATTATTCTGCCCAATAAGTGGAAAATGTCCAACCTGAGAACTTGCTCCGTCAGGGCAGGCATCCCTGTGTGTGGGTTCACGTGTCTTAGCTCACTTTTCCAAACAGTGTTGCGGTAACCAGCCATTTCCTTCAGCAGCAGCTTCTTCCAGTAGCCTGCAGGTTTCTCCTGCACACCTGCGATGTTCACAGCTTCTGTTGTGGCACACAGTCTGGGTCTCCATTTCTTCTTCTCCATCTCAGAAGCATACAAAGCACACCACAAAGCACTGAATGTACATGGTAATACAACGGCTTCTTCTTCATTCTATGTATGATATATCTTATAGCACATACTCACTTGTTGTTAGCCAGATCATAAAAGCGCTTGTTGACAAAGCTGATGTTAAAGAGAGAAGAGGCATCCAGAAAGGCAAAAATTTTTTGAACGATCTCAGCAGGCAATCTACGTAGGTTGAACAAACAATTGGTAAATAACATTGTAGATGCTATTGCAGTCTTTCATCATACCATTTTAAGATACATGTTTTATGAATAACATGCCTGTCCAAATAACCTTCCTGTATGCACCGAGAATGCTGTTTAGAGGCATCAGGAGGTTTGCATGGTTCAACTTCAGAAGGGTGAGTAGGCGTCAGTGCAGCGTGATCTCCCTGCCTTTGCCAAACCATATACAATATAACAGATGTGAGCTACATAAATGTGATACAAGCGAAGGGGAAATTTATTAAAATTAGCATTTAAAACTGTTTGAGAACACTTCCACTACCTTCTTGCAATATCAAAGTGCGCCGTTTTCCCCGCTTCACCTTCAGCGTCTCTGAAAGTAGTTTGTTGAAATTTCTCGAGGCCTCGCCTGAAACTCTCAAAGAACTGTCCAAGGCAAACACTCATGTTGCTTTAGTAAAAGTGCCTACATCCTAATATAACATGCCGCTATGAGTTGTATAACGCAAATAATCACCACCTGTCTGGTCTAAAACAATAAAGTATTTGTACAAATCGCTGCACTAAAGTAAAGCCCAGGAAACATAAAGGCGAAAACCTGCAATTTTTCAACACACCGTAGCATTAGCTCTTTTATAGTAGCCACGTACAAACGGGATGAGTTTCTGTTCCGTAACATTTTAATTAAATGTTTAGGTTTAGTTTAATTGAAATCAAGGCTTTATGTATTATATATTGTTATATATTATGTCTTATATATGTTATATTATAATTTATTGTATTTAATAGTAATAATCTAAACCAATTTGAAACATTTTAAAACTATTTTATAAAATATGCATGAATACCTTTGTTTATTCTTATAATTATGGATGAGGAACAATATGTAAGGTTTATTATTAAATGTTTCTACGTTACATTTCCTAATAACTACACCTCCCAGAATGCCTGGCGTCTAATCAGGAAGTAGATACGTACTGTAGGGACAAACAAGCAATAGCTCGCCTGCAGACGTCCTAAATAGAGTTTATATAACTTACAGTTGTTAAAACCATTTGTGGGTATCTGAAAATCAAGCGCAATGTCATGCCCATTCAACCACTCTGGTAGGATAATTGTTTTATTTATTTTAGACATGCTTTATTTTTTGTCGGTCGTCTGTTGCTTAGTAGGTCAAACGTCAAACGCATCACGATGCAAATGAGGATTTTAAAAAGCGCTCAAAGTGGTTGCAAACATACTTATGTGTGGTTGGAGTTGCCACACACAGTTGTTTGAGTGGATGCATTCAGCCTCTATTAACCCGCATTTCTTGTGTCCACAGCGGAGCTAAATCCCGCAGTGTTACCGCTGGACTGGCTGCTGGGTACCTGGCACTCAGATGAGCCAGGAGAAGGCTCTTTCCCCTCCATTTCACCTTTTCGTTACACAGAAACTCTCCATTTCTCACATGTGGGACAACCTGTGATTAATTTTATGTAAGTAAAAAATAGCTTAGATGAATTGATTGTAGATGAATGAATTGTACCAGTGACACAAACAGATCTTCAACAGTTTAAAGTGTGTGTGTGTCCATACACACTATATTGCACTATATTATATCAGACACATCTTACATATCAGCCGCCATATTGGCTGGCAAACTTACTCTCTACTCATTATAAAGTACCCAGTACCAGTCTTTTTTAATACATCTACATTAATATTTGAATATGTTTTTGTTTTATTTTATCATAGGTTTAATGCATTCCATGCAGAGAGCAAAAAGCCACTTCACAGAGAGTGTGGATTCATTAGGCTTCAACCAGGCACCAACAGAGTGGCCTTTATCATTGCACAAAACTCAGGTATTTTATTTGTAAATACATTTTTTTCTTGCAGGTTATGAATGGCATATCTGTTATATAACCAGCTGTTTATGCCTGTTCAAGGTCTTGTGGAGATTGAGGAGGGTGAACTCACTGGACAGCAGCTGACTCTGCACAGCACTGCCCTGGCTAGAACATCTTTTGCCAAGGAACCTTACGTCCAGCAGGTCTCAACATATACTGATTGACTTACAGCTCATTGTATATATAACAGTTGAGCAATAATCTCTTATATAACATCTTTAACAGAGAAAATATTACAGCTTAAATAGCAAATAGGCTGTCGAACATGGCACATTAAATAGTTGTTGTACTATCAATATTTATTTTTGACCAGATCTCCAGGCACATCCAGCTGAAGACTGATGGAAGGCTGGAACAGACTGTCTCGATGGCACTGGAAGGACAGCCTCTGACACAACATCTGCACATCACCTACCGCAGGACTGACTGACCAGCTGAGGTGTGGGCTGAAGTTTCTGAAAGCACTTGTACCGTGTAGATCTCATGATGTATAATATCAATGTTTGGTAAATGTATTAACCAGCAGGTGTTGCTGATGCCATAGGCAATATGTGTCTAGGAATAGAATCTGATGTTTTATGTATAAATGGGTTTCTTTTTATATAAAAAACAGCAAACAAAGAATAATATACTTTATGTAAATGATTATTTACAGGGAATATTAATATAAATAAACAGCTGACAAATTTCTGACTTGTGTTTTCATTTGCTATCCACTTGATGATTCACTTGCTCTATATAAACATGGTTAAAATCTTTATTTTGTAGATGTATACAACTTTGTGTTACGCACACCACACAAACAGTATCACTCAAAGTGCAAAGTGACATTCCAAACAATATGCATCACAGTAGCAATTTTGTAAAAATAAGAATCTGACAGTTAATCGTCAAACATTAAAATGTTTCACTCACTGACACAGTCATTCGGTATAAAATTGTCAGTCATCCATACAACACATCAAAACAAAATGTGCTCCATTCTCTCCACACCTTATTTCTGGGTCTTTTTAAACCCCCTCACCCTACACACACACACACAGAATGTCAGGTCATAGTATTTGTTTAAGTCAATGCATCTGTTTTTAACAAATGATAAAGAACATTTTGATTAAGGTGCAAAGTAACTTGGGTAATATGTTATGACCTCAGAGAGACTGTTTACACTGTCAGACCCAACAAACTCAAAAGATCATTCCGATAGCTCTGGGAGAGACAAATTCTGCTCTCTGTCATCAGAATGATTTCCTATGCAGGACTACTTTGTCAGATGGATGTACAAAGTCTTTATGAATTGCCTCCCTGTTAACACAGCTGCTAACAACCAGTGAGTGTGAGAACTGGAGTCCATGTTCACTACACATTTTGAAATGTCCGCCTGTAGAGTGATAGAAAGGAAAATCTTTCATTTTACATATGCAAAAATCACCTCAACTTGACTGTTACAGTTTTAAAATAGTCTAAAAGGAAACTAGCTACATTCATTAAATGCACAATGATTCAGTTTAACTACAAATGGGTAACGATAATTTCCCCAAATGGCCTCTAGAGGTCAGGATTATTCTTAATTCATAGAAAAGGGCTAGAGAACCGCCACTCACCCATCCTCCTCTCTTTCTGAGCCATGGAGCTAGATTCCTATGCACAAACTCTCCCAGACTGTCCACTATGGTGTGCACCATGACTGGATGGCCCTGACGCACACAGTCTACTGCCAGGCCAGCAGCTACAGCATAGATGGCCACCACTTTGCCCCATGTGATTCCTTTAAAGTAAAAAGTTATTATGTAAGCAGATGGAGAAAGCCACACAGCCAATCATTTTGATCACCCCTAACTCTCCATGTATTAATAACTGCATTTTAGAGGCAAAATACACAACAAATGATTCTTAAACCAACCATTTTTCCAGCTTGTCTTCAGCAAATGATGTAAAGACAGTAAAGACAGAAGTAACAGGGATTTTTGCCTATTGCTTACATTCTTTTATACCTGCAACAGTCATTTGAGGTAACTCCTTACAGGTCTATCCGACCATCAGGCAGTGGAATGACGTTGCTATGGTCACAGGCTACATTACAACCATGTACATCAATAGCTGCAGAACCAAAATTAACGCGTGACCAAATATGTACAAAGGACAGAGTGTGGGTATGTCCTTTTTAGGTTTTTTAATCCCATAGTCCGTAGGGGATAAAAGATGACTCCAAATAACTTTTTTCACTAGACCATGACAGATTCATCAGGCTGATAATTAAAGTTGCTTTCTCAAATGCAGCACTAAATTCAATAATTTACTTATATGTTAAGGTCAAAACCAAAATATCAGCTTCACATGGCTATTTTTCTTGTGAAATCCACTAAAGACAATGTAGCTAAAAATTAAACATTACTGAATAATCACCCATCATTAAAACCTTTTGCCCAAGCCCTGCTCAGACCACACTGCTTCATTTATACTTGGAGGAAATCCCACAGACTCTAAATGTATTCCTTTTATAGTCGTCATGGTGCAGTAGTTTTCCCCAAAACAACCTCAATTTCTAATCAGAAAGGGAATTTGCGTTAATAATAACCATAAAAATAATACCCATCCTTTAACAAATATGACCCATAACCTGTTTTTTGATAAGTGAAGTCATAAATGGACATACATGCTCATAAACACTGAAACAACAACTGATCCATTTACTCACCCATGGATATGATCTCTGTTGCCACGGAGAGAAATGCATCCGACACCACAGCCTCGACTTCTACACTAATGTTCAGCTGCTTTGCGATATTACGATATACATACGGCCGCATACCCTCCAGTTCATCTCCTGCATAACACAATTAGTTTGAGAGTCATTTTATAGTTAATCAAAGTGTGGTGGTGGTGGGAGGGCATTGGGATATTAAAGTGACCTTATAGAATTATTAAACTGGCATGCTATGGAGCTACTATGTAGACAGTACCAAAAGCTGTAAACAATATACTATTAACGTATTAAAAGTAGAAAAGCTATTAAAATATGAGGGAGACTCAAGTAAGAAGTGTAGGGTTCTAAGTGGCAGTGATAATTTGACTGTGACTCCAACCAAAAGTGTTAATCATTAATAAGTGAGTGTTAGTAGCAATACAATAAGTAGTATGTAAAAAGCAGTCCTGAACAGCTAAGTGTCCAAAGTGGCAGTGATGAGTACGCAATGATATAAACTTGTGAAGCTAAGACCAAGGAAGTATTTTACTAACTAAGAAAAGAGGATAAAACTTAAATACTGAAATATCACCATCACACCTTCCGGAAAACCTTCATTAATTCACACTCCCTCTTAGCTCTTACCCAATTTAAGAAGCACCATAGACACATCAACAAGAGGTCCATGTGGTTCAGGAATATCGGGCTCAACTTTAGACCAGCTGAGTCCTTCTCTTATAATTCTAGAGTGAATGAAGTCTCTACAAAGCTCCTTTGACTGCAGGACAAGCTCTCTTTCCGTAGGAGTCCGATCAAAGACCTCCATCATCTCCGCGGCAAACACCGAACGCCGAAACATGTTCATGTCCCGCATGGTTGGCACGATCAAAACAAGCTACCGCAACTTCACTTTGTAAAATCAAGCAACTAACACGAGCACTCACATATCGTCTACTGACAACACCAAGTGCGCTTTCCAAAACAATGTTTATATGTTTAGAACTGTTGCGCTTATCTGACAGAGGCTCACGAGTGTGTAAAAAGCAGCCAATCGGGTAAATAAGACAATTGATCATCCCACAATAATGTGTCCGGTAAGAGTTACGCTGATCGATCGTCAGGTTCCGCCATCCGACTTCCTTTTAATTTACAACGACTTGCCATCTTCCCACATCCCTTGCATTAAACTCAAGTTTCACAGCTGCAGAAATCCTCTGCGACTCTGTATTGCATCGTTCTGTGTGGCCGTACAGTTAAAAGGAGATCGCTGTTCACCTGTGTCCATATCGGACACTTGGAAACGTTTTTCTCTCCACCTAGAAAGCTTAGATAGTAAGAATTGGCCAACTCCCCAGAAAACGATTTAGTCCAAATATAAACAGTGCCCAGGGCATCCTTTATTGGCGCAGCTCAAACTCCACGATTTGTTGTTTTACCTAGGAGAGTGGATTTAATCTAAAAATAAATAAACAAAACTTTTAAACTTAGACTACGATATATGGTGTGGAGCTGTCTCACAAAAACGCAAATACAAAGAACAAGTTTATGAGGAACAGAACAATGTGCACCCCTTTGAGCAAACTGTAATCCTTAAGGATCAGTTGGGAGTTCATTCATGCTTTGGTGGTTTACCAGGTAAGTTATTAGCTGTCTATGTTTAGCAAACTAATCCTCTCATCAGAAACCAACACAACAGTTTAAGGCCAGTGTTTGACTCACTTTGTTTCAACCTTAATCTTGAGGAGACTGATTTTAAAAAACATGCCACATGCTTTCATTGCTACATGTCATTATCACTCATAACAGAGAAATGTTTCTTATTATTTATTATGTATTGACCCAACTATTGTTATTATCATTCACTAGTATTTAGATTTTGTGAATTTGTCTGACATTTTTAGAATATTTCAGCAACAGTTTTATATTTGTTTTTTTTTTATGTTTGCTTCTTTATCATTGTGTGTAGTTCTTTATCATTCGCCCAAAATTTCCAAATTGCTATTACATTTGTTTACATGTACATTGTTAGGTTTGTCAAGTTGAAAATGAAATGAAAAAATTGTAATCAAACAAAACTTAAAAAACCTGAAAATGACTTACATCACTGCTTTTAGAATAGAAACAGTACAGTAAACTGCCTGTGGGGGCAATAGTTAATGCTACTACAACACCCACAATTCCCCATTCACTGAATCAGAAGCTACGCGTGCGCTATCGCACCTATTATTTTGTTCTCCAGCAAGCAATAAATGAAGAACAGCACGAACGTGTGTTGATCCATTTAAAATATTTACACACGGTAATAGATTTGCTCGTACACTGGTGCTTTCATACATGGAGTCACACGACACGTAGCTATCATTCTCGCTAGGCTGCGGGGTCCGCCATCGGGGATAGGAGGCCGAAAAACGGCAGACAAACAGGACATGCAGAGGTGTTTTTGTATGTAAAAGCTAGCTGGCTAAGCGGAGCATCGGAGGAGCAAAACGTTGAAGAGTTTTCCAGGACCCCACCTTGTGCAGAAAGGGCTACATCTGCTCTCATTCAGACTGACCTGCCGTCAGGATGGCGCACCTCCGCGATATGCAGAATCAGGTAAATCCGCAGCCCAGCCGAGTATGTTCATTTTGAACCCATGTGCATTTTTCTCATTATTAAAATGACACTGAGCTTTAGTGCCAACATGACAGTGCATACATGCCATCCATTTATGTGTAGGCATTGAAAATCTTAAAGCTTGGCACCTTCGCTTTATTATAAATACAAAGATTTCCCTTGCAAGACATTCCTAATAGCACTTTCTTACTACATGTCATATAATGTCTGCTATTGTTTTGTCCTGACATAAATGAAATTGCTTGTGTATTTGTAGATTACATCCACTGGATGTAATTTTAGTCTGGATTCAAAGTAAATAGTTGTTGTGGTTTAGCAACATTTGTGTTGGAGAATTCATCTTGCATTATAACTACTGTTTCGCTTGATCATCAGAATTCCCGACTTGACCCAGAGGAGTATTTCACAAAGCAGGAGCGCATTGGGAAGGGTTCTTTTGGTGAGGTCTACAAGGGCATCAACAATCGCACCAAAGAGGTGGTGGCCATAAAGATCATTGACCTAGAGGAGGCAGAAGATGAAATCGAAGACATTCAACAGGAAATCACGGTTCTCAGTCAGTGTGACAGCCCATATGTCACCAAGTATTATGGCTCATATCTGAAGGTAACCTCTCTAGTCCAGAATCTTGGGTGTGTACAAACATTTTAAAGTCTTTTAAACATGACTGTAAATACAAAATGTCATGTGGTTCTTGGAAATGGTGTGAATGTTATTTTCGTCATTGTCTGTAGGGAACTAAGCTGTGGATCATCATGGAATATTTAGGAGGCGGCTCTGCGTTAGATTTAGTAAGTGGAGCAACATTGGATATTCAGTTATGGGAATTTATGCCATCTTGAAAATTAAATTTGTCTCCTTCCTCTTTCACACCTCTCAGTTAAAACCAGGGCCCCTGGAGGAGACATACATTGCCACTATACTGAGGGAGATTCTGAAGGGACTGGAATACTTGCATTCAGAGAGGAAAATTCACCGTGATATCAAAGGTGTGATAACATGCACGTCTGCCCACACAATCAAGCCAGCTGGGAATGCATTCGTGTTTAATCATTTGGACTGTATGTTGCAGTTTTTTGTAAAATCAGAGCACTGTGCTGATGACTCACATTTGTGTCTTTTGGTAGCTGCCAACGTGCTGCTATCTGAGCAGGGGGATGTGAAGTTGGCAGATTTTGGTGTGGCAGGGCAGCTCACAGACACACAGATCAAAAGAAACACTTTTGTGGGAACTCCGTTCTGGATGGCACCAGAGGTCATCAAACAGTCTGCGTATGACTTCAAGGTATAGAAACAAACAAATGGGCTTCCTTTAAAACAGTGACAGTACAATCTGCTCATGTACAAGATCTGTGCACAGTCAGAATATTAATGTGCTAATGTGCCCACAATGTTGTGAAAACACATGTTCAGCACTCTGGAAGGAAGGCCGGGGTGGTAAAATGGTTCCTTAGCTCTCAGCCTCTAAAGTGCACAGCAAAGATATTTGCTTAGATAATGTTTGGATGTTTACTAGAATACAAGACAAAAACACTGAGTTGGAAAATAGTTTGCAGCATGGGCAAAGAAATAGTTGCAATTGATAATGTTTTAATAAAGATTTAGATATAGTAATTATTTGGTACTATTTTTTCACCTTTATTAAAACTTTTTGCAGGCAGATATTTGGTCCTTGGGAATTACAGCAATCGAACTGGCAAAAGGGGAGCCCCCGAACTCTGACCTGCACCCGATGAGAGTATTATTTCTTATACCCAAGAACACCCCCCCTACACTAGAAGGCTCCTATAGCAAACCCTTCAAAGAGTTTGTGGAGGCCTGCCTAAATAAAGACCCACGCTTTGTGAGTACTAGCAGTGGCACTAAATTTTCCAATTGAGCTTAAATAAAGTCTTTTTGTTTGTTTGTTAAAAATTTTCACTTAACATCAAGCACATAAAGATTTTAGTCAGACGTCGTTTGTAAGGTAAGTAAAAGCATTGAGTGTATTGACCATGACCTCGCTGTTCTGCTTGCGTTTAGCGGCCCACCGCCAAAGAGTTACTGAAGCACAAATTCATCACCCGCTACACCAAGAAAACATCTTATCTGACAGAACTTATTGATCGATACCGCCGCTGGAAGTCTGAAGGCCATGGTGACGAGTCCAGCTCGGATGATTCTGACATGTATGTCATCCATCCATCATGATGTACATTTAATCAATAACTCTTGGCCTCTAATCACCGTTCCGTTCTATTATTCATCTGTCTTCTCTCTTTACTTTGAGCTCTGGCGTTTTAATTGGATGGAGGGTAAATTGAATCAGATAATTTACAGCTTTAAAATGAAACATGTTCTTCATTTCTCCTCATACCCTATCAGGGATGGAGATAGCGATGACAGAGACCAGTGTCCTATGTGGACATTTCCCACAGTCCGACCCAGCTCCATGAACAAGCTTCAGAAGGGCTACACAAACACAGACTCTGAGGTGAGGAACTGAAGGAGCTATCATAGAATCACAATTCTGTCATTATTTACTTAGACTTATATCCTTTAAATCTTTATGCTGTTATTTGTTTCATGGAAAACACACAAACAAGGACCAGTAGTGGTCAAGCTTTAAATATCCAAAAACCACCAAGAATATATCATAAAATGAATATGATTTGAGCTTCTTTAGAGGTTAACACCTAAGACAGCCTACTTATGTTTTAATCTGTTTTTCATATAGAGCTTTTGTATAGCTTAAAATATAGCTTATTATTCATGTATTACTTAACACTTTTTTTGTCAACATCTAACGTTTTGTTTGTACTGTCACATTTGTGTCACAGGCAGCAGAGACAGTACAAAGGCAGCCCAAGTCACAGTGTCTGTCAGCACTGGTCTCGCCCATCTTCAGAGAGGTAACAGCCAATAACTCACACTTACTGTTAATCTCACCTTATTGTGTAATCAAACACTTGGACTAATATTGTCAAGGTTACATGGGAAGCACATTGTAAGCTTTAAGCTTCTAAACACGTTGCAGCAGATAAGCCGACGGTAAAGTGTAATGGAGTATAAGAAAGTGTTGTGGAGTTATATCCACAAGTCTGTCTTGTCTTCAGCTGAAGGAGAAGAGGAGGGCTTGTGGAGGTGGAATGGGTGCTATAGAGGAGCTGGAGAATGCTTTTAACCTGGCAGAGGAGTCCTGTCCTGGCATATCTGACCTCCTGGTCACACAAATGATGGAGAGAATGTGCAGGTGAGCAGAATGTATTAGTATTCTTGTGTGGCATGGTATTCAAAGATAAGAACACAATGGTAGTACCATAGTTTCAAACAGGAGTTTGAAGAACACAGCAGATGCAAAACACACCTTCAATACTTGCTGCTGTAAATGAATAAATGTGTAATGCTTCCTCAGTTGAAAGAAAGAAAAGTGTTTTTTTGGACTGGGAAACCATGTTTTGTTTCTTCTTGTCAGGTTTGCTTTGAATGGCAACACCACACCATCATCACGATGAAGCACAGCCACCTTTTACCCTAAATCACCGGAGCCCGTCATCACCACAACATACTTGCCCTTCTTTCACCGTCTCTCAGCTGCCCCCCAGAGATCTTTTAATTAGTTATGATTCAATATTTTTACAATTTTCTTTATAGAATGGAAAGTATTTAAAAAAAGCCATGTCATTGAGCAAACTGTCTTTACCTGTTAGATCAAAAATCCTATTATAAAGTGTTTAAGGAAACAGTGTTGTGTGGTTACTGGTGTGTTTTGTTATTACACATTCAAGTTGTTTGTTAAAATTAAAAAAAAACAAACAATTTATTTACAAATAAGATGTGCATCAAACTGTGCAGTGATGGCTAAACCTGCAAAACACCATTTCTAAGACAATTTCTAAGCATTGTTTTGTAAACTATCCCCCTATCTTTAACATTATTTTGTACCACACCTGTATACACAGAGTGATATTTTGAAGAATGTGTTTCTCCCATCAAAATATCTACTGTGTTCTCTAAACCTCACTGGTTTAAAATGATTTTAATATATGGGTGAACTGTCCCATTAAATGCTGTTTTTGTCCCTTTCGAGTACAATATCTAAACATCCTTAAAAGATATCTTTAAAAGGACAACTAAATGACAACATTCTCTGAGATTGGATACTAAATACATTGTCACATTTATTTTTAAACTTCTTTAACCACATTTCACACAAAATGTTGTGTATATGTATACCTGTTTCTTCTCAAAAGCAACAAATTTCAGCCAATTTCATCTGTTAACAGATATACTCTATGTGAATTACCTCAAAAGACCTGTGTACTTATACAAGTCTCTGTTATGATACAGTCTGTCCTTAGACAGGAAGAAGCTAATGAGCTTTAGTTTGTTAATCCATGTACAGTCAATAGGTCAAGCCCCCCCATATAGACACAGTATCACAGCACTGCTGCGATTTTACAAACTACTTTATTAGAAAAATTACGTATGTAAAATCTTAAGTTAAATATTTTTCTGTATTTTTGTCTTAAGGGTTCCTGTAGCTCAACTGGTAGAACTGGTGCTTTAGCGGCGCAAAGGTTCTTGGTTTAATTCTCAGAGAACACGTACTGATAAAATGTATACTTTAAATTTACTGTATAAAAGCTTCTGCCAAATGCATAACATTTAAACATAATGATTGATTACCTCCCTTATGTAAACCATTCACGACCTCTAGTGGTTGTGAGGAACAACTGGGCATAAAAGAAAAGCCACCATTTTGACAAGAAAAATCAATACTTACAACAAAGATTAATAAATGCTGTAAAAATAAATTTAAAATAAATTAGAAATACATGCACAAAAAACACAAAATTAACATTAATAACTTTTCTGAATATAAAATTTAATTAGATGATATAGACAATAATGGATTAATAGAAAGATCTCAAGTAAAACATGGAATGTTGACAAATTTTCACGAGCAACTACAGAAAATGGGTTTAGCTGTCCAGACGTAACTTTTTTTTATCAGTAACAGATAAAATCCCATGTTTCAGATTTAATTTAAAAGTTTTAATACAACTATTTAAATAAATCTGCTTCAGTCACGAGTTAAAATAATTGTTACAACCACAGAACCAGGAGGAAGGTAAAAACATGCATTAAGATCCAAGAATAGAAAAGAATATATTGTATTCTTGTAAGTAAATGTATATCACTTCACTAACAGATTTCACACTGCACTCAGACCAGAACAATGTCTTATGTTACATGACATCCACTGAGCTACTATAATACATGAAAGAAAATCTACAGAACTGCCGATTCTCCTTCATAACACATGGAACAGAGGACTGTTTTTGCATTAGTTTTGGGGCCATTGCACAAAATGGCGCATGGCACAAAAAAACTTCTTCAAACATGCAGGGAAGAAAGAAGTACTTCAGAAAACTCTTCAACAGAAAGCAATCTCTCTTGCAACACTTATAAACAGCATAAACGATCAAAAACACGGTGCAACAGCTGCCACCATGACGAACCATTTCAGGAACTGCTAGAATTGTTCACAGTGACTTTGCTACTGTAGATGGTAATAAAATGGGGCAGAAAGCACTTTCAATGGTCTTAAATGACCTCAAAAGAAACTAGAAAAGCTGCATTACTGAGGAAGGTTCTTAACCAGCAGCATTTGGCTTTTGTAACAGAATATTAATATTAAGCGCTCTGTGTGGCCCACAGAGTTAATAACTGATGGGCTGTTCTTCATTATGGTCACTGGCATATGAAGGTGTTTGAAGAAACTAATGAATTAGATACAGCATTTTATATTAAATATAAAAAAGAACTGCTTACAAGAAAAAACTCGTAAGATTAAAAGAAACTAAGAAAATGGCAAACAGGGTGAGATATGCCTCAGTCTTCTCACTTTCTCCATATTTACTGTAGAAACATCTTCTCTTCCATGTCTTTCCGTGTGTGACGGGGTCAAGCTCAAACGACAGGTCAGCATCTGAGAGAAACACATGAACATGTTCTTATTGCAACTTTACAACACTAAACATGCAGTGTTAGTGTTATGCTAGACCAGAAGCAACATTAAATATCAGTTTGGCCTATATCACATTTGTAGTAAGACTAAAATCCAAGTATATCTGAGAGCATCATTGTGCCGCAGCATCACTGATGTAGTAAGTGGACTATTTAGTCATGAAATTAGATCTTCCCCTTGACGATATCTGATCCCAAGGGGTCACAGGAGATGGAGGTTAATAGCAGATTAACAAGGTCTCAAGTCTCTGACTGGAATTGGCTCTTACCATGTTTCTCACAGGTGTGGGCCATCTCCCTCTCCATCCCCCTGCTTCTGCATCTGTGCCTGCATCCTTGCAATCATCTCCTGCATCCGCCTCAGCTGAGAGACACATAACACACGGCACAAATTGATAACAGATTGTTACTGGTTTTAGCATTTAGACAGTGACTGCTTTGAGACACTGTACCTCAGCCTCCTTCTCCTGCAAGATTATGTCCTTGTCCATTTCCTCTGGCTCCGGGCCTTTCCTGCATAGATGGACAGGTGTTAGCAGCCTCATATGCAACCATACTTTACCAAATTGTGTAATTCAGAATCATTCATTTAACACACTGGCACGTTACATCTTCATTAGGCAAATATACCCAAAAATGAGTTTCTTTATTTTTGTCAAAACAAAATCGGCATTAGATAGCAGACCACTGAAGATAGACGGTGTTAACTTATCAAAAGCTGCCATTTAAAGACCCCATGACAATACATTTAAGACCATTTA
>JBAJNP010003448.1:0-39626 GCA_036877545.1 Yasuhikotakia modesta
GATTTTGAAATTAAAGATTCACTCAGTTGAGTTTGCATGACTTGTTGAACACTCACCATTGCTTCAAAATCTATTTGACTTTCCACCAGCGCTTTAGAGATTTGGGCAGCCTGCTGGAAATGAACATTATCTGGAGCAACAGAGAAACAAACAGTCACTCGTCTCATACGTCACATTAACTGCATCTATAGACTACAGACACTCAAAACTCTGAGGCTGTGTTCAGATGAAATGTGTGTTTACCATCTGCCGTCCCGTGAACCAGTAGATATTGGACCGATTTAAAATTTTTTGCCCTGCTGGTCACTGTTGAATTCTGCAGATAACAAAAATGAAATAATACTGCATTCATAACTGTTCATTAAAAGTAACTTTTTATAAGGTAAATTACTTTATAGCTGTCAGAATTCTCCTCTGGACGATGCATGTATCTCTCTGTATAAACTGCATCTGTACAGAGTGTATAAAAACAAGTGAATAGTAAAAAATACATACCAGTATTTGTATTATTGTTAAGATATTTACCTCAGAAACAGCTTTAATTTAAGCTTGATAAAGTGTTCGGGTTTATGTAATGTACATCAGCATCCTGAACATTTTAAGTTTAATCACATACCATAATACTCCCACTTAGCAACAGGCGCCACGGCGATTCCACATTTGAACAGACCACTTCCTGACCCCAGAACCATAGAGGTTACGTAACCGCCATATGACTGCCGTCACAACACATATTCCATGAATAATCACGGCTTTATGAACAGACGTACACATCTCATAATGTGGCTGTTTTACTCTTTGACTTCATTCAAACATTTCATTTTAATGAACAGTATCTTAAATAAGAGAAACTAAGAACTAAGAAGAAGTCTTAGACAGCTTTCGAAGTCTGGAAATTTAATCAGGACTAAAAATTAGGGAGGAATATTCTGAAGGCAGGTTGAAGAATGAATTTGCACTATGAATATTATGTATGCTTTGTGTTTTTGCATTAGCAGTCAAATGCTGGGGTATTATTGTTGCTAGGGTGTTCTGGGTGATAGTCTGTGGCAGTTGCTAGGGTACTAAGTTGTTGTAAGGGTGTTGCTCTGGTGTTTCAGGCTGTTGCTAGGTCATAACAGGATAAACTGTACTTGATTGAGAAAGACATATATCTTTAAAAGTGCTGACTAGGATGTTGCTAGGCATTAAAGTGAGTATTCTGAATGGTTGCTAGGCACATTTTAGTATTTGATTTTGAAAAGAAAAAGGTTTGTACAACAACAACAACAACAACAACAACAGTATTTTATCTGGTTAGCACAACAAACCAGTTGTCAGAAAGACCTGCTAGCAGTTTATAAGGAATAATTACACTTACCCAACCCCACATTGCAATTCTGTCTTTGTCAATAAAACCCATTTCAATGAATTTTCTGAAGTGAGACACAAATGAAAGCAATTAAAATATGAAAAACAAGCATTGATGCTGTAGTTAACGTAGAAGATCGTTTAAAGCTTCCGGTTCTTCCACAGTTCTGTTCAAGCTGACCTAAATCAACCTGTTTTTAACACAGACTCTATAACAGACACTTTCCTTCCTGTAAGAACAGGCGTCAGATTTGACTCACGATGGCCTCGTGTCTCTCATACATCTGTGAGTGTCACATCACGCTAAATCACACCCGTCTGCCAGACAGCAGGAGTGAGTTAGCATCTAGCGTGTGCACATTGTTCCCTTCGACTCACCTCACGGCCGAGATCTGATCTTCCACCTCATACGTTCCCAGTCGCTCATAGATAGCATGCATTATCTCATCGCCCTGGTAACCGCTTCCCCTGCCATCAAAACTGGCAACGATGATCTTCTCTGTGCTGCACAAGTATGTAGCCCAATCCAGTCTGAAAACATAGTCTGTGTTCTGGCTGGACGGACCCCCATACCTTCATTATAAACATAAAAACAAGACATGGTTACAGTCTGAAACATCTGCAGTACAGTTAGAGTTTATTAAAACCATGAAAGAATTTCAGAATAAGAAAATTACTTTCTTTCAAACTGCTGAAGCTGACATGAACAATTTGTGTAAATTAATATTTTTGTCAATAATTATTATTAGAAATGCAGTTATGAAGACCACATATTTATAGAAAGACTAGGTGAAATATTTACAGCAAAAAAAATTAGTCACACTTTGGGGTTATGTCCAAAAATGTTATTGAACTGAATTAATAAACAATTATTGCACAAATGGAGTGTTTTCTAAAGGATAATATTACTAGATGAATTCATGTGATGCACAGCAATGGAAACTTACACTTGAATTAACAGAGGATACTTTTTGGAGGAGTCAAAATTGGGCGGGAACATCATCTGATACCAGAGATCTGCAGAAACGACATTAAACCGGATTAGATTCTGATTCTCAAACCCTGTTCACACTGAACGCTTCAAACCGCTTCACATACTCAGTCCTGCTATCTTCATTGTGGAGCGTTTGATCGTGGGCATCAGAAGTTCAGTCTTCAGAATGTCTTCCAGTTTCTTATTGTCCTCCAGGACCTGAATCTCTAATAAGAACAACAAACATTTTCAAAATGTTACACTAACTACCTAAAATAACGTTTTTGAGCATGACTTTAAAACTTTTAAAGGATGTTAGCCAACATTGTGAGAACATCTTGGTTAGTTGAAGCTATTTCATGTTCTGTAAAACCCAAAAGGAGAACTTGAGAAATGCTGTTGCGCATGAAAATTGCTTAACGTTTCTTTGATGGGAA
Source organism: Yasuhikotakia modesta (assembly GCA_036877545.1). Classification (NCBI taxonomy): domain Eukaryota; kingdom Metazoa; phylum Chordata; class Actinopteri; order Cypriniformes; family Botiidae; genus Yasuhikotakia; species Yasuhikotakia modesta. The sequence goes on from JBAJNP010003448.1 coordinate 2,761, forward strand.
CAAAGCTAACGGTTTTCACACAACACATGAGTGAGTAAATGTTGATGCTTTGGTTAACTAGTCCATCATTAGTCTTCCAGATGGCTGGATTAAACAGATGCAAGACAAACCTTTAACAGGACCTCGGTTGTCCATCAGCGTGAAGAGAGGAAGCCCTGGACCTGTGAGGTTGGACTGTATTAGTGTGATGTCACTGGCTGATGCCTCCTCAGATCATTTGAGGTTTCTGGCAGGATGTTGTGTTGTGTTAATGTCACAGGTGTGTGAACGTCGTCACCAACCGTAACAGTCCATGCGGAAGTATGAGGCATCGGTGCTGAAATAAGCCGAGTTATACTGACATCTGTCCTTATACAGAGAGCAGGTGACACACTCAGGTGCTGAGTGACCACCTGCAGTGATCGATATCCTGAAGAAACATTTTAAACAAAAGATTTATAATAGAAACTAGAGTAGAGAAGGATTTTAGCAGTTGGTTCTAAACTTCACTGATTTCAAAACAGTGTGACAGAAACTCATCCTATGGTCTAGCTGGTCTACTAGACTATCTGGTAGACCAGACTTTGCTCAAAACCCATTCAAACTATCGAAAAGACGCTAGCCTGACCAGCCCCACTAACCATTTGTACCTGTTTTTTTTAAGTACAGGAATGTATTATGAAATGTTGCTGCAAACTTTCATTTTGATAAAACAATTTTGCAAAAATAACTAGTCATTTTTTAAGATGTAATGCAGAAGAACATTTTATATTCCAAAGCTGAGGGCACAAGGTGATTCTGAGTAAGCCACGGCGTGCTTACTTGTAAAGATTTCTCTGTCCGGGTTTTCCCATGTATTCATTACTCACGTAGTATCTGTGGAAAGAACAAACATCACAGATGCTGAGAAGCGGGACACACGAGAAGCCCAAGATACACAACAAAACTCTTTTTGTTGACCGTCTACATTTCACACTCACACAGCGTCTTTGGTTACTTTAGAAATGTATATAACTTCCCATTTGCCTGAGGTAACGGCTGTTGCTTTCCCCTACAAAAAAAACAACAACAGAGTCGACTGACCAACAACTTTCAAAGCTTGTACAGAAGCGCATTGTCCCTTTGTGTGTTAGATTTCACACAAAGCGTGCTTTTGGGCAAAACATGTAGCACATCTCAGCTCTGATATTTGAGCTTCACAGAGGAGCATTAGGCCAGCCAATGTCTTCAATGGAACAACACAAACAAACACAATGAAGGACAAAGACTTACTCCGTTCACATAGTGGAGATGCTTGTAGCCCAGGTCATTACTCATAACTTTGTAAAAACTTATGTTGTCTACAGCAAAATGAGGAGGAAGAGGGTAGAACTGTAAGAAGACAAGATTTCCCATCAGCACCTTCGGTGAAGATCAGGGGCATCTAAACTTTTGATGTGATTGATTACTCACTCGACCAACCCAGCCTGTTTTACTCTTCTGTTCAAATTTCTGTTGAAAAAAACAAATTACATCAGCTATTTGCAGTATGTAAAGAATCAATGGTTTTATCTGGAAACTGGAATCTCACCGAGTTTTCCGTCCAGCTGGTTCCATTGTAGTCATAGATCTGCAGGAGGACTCGGTCCTGTCTGCGCGGGAGCCACTGGACGGCCAGTCTTGTGTCTGTGACCCACGTGACGGAGCTCAGGTAGTGATCTCTGAGGAAGAGTGCAATAAACACGCTGGTGACATGTGGCTGAACTCTGCTGGTCAGGCGTGTTGAATGCGTCGCATTAATAAAGTGTGAAGCGTGAGAAGGACATACCCTTCGCCAACGGATTTTGGCACCACAACCTCTGACTGTTTGAATGGATCTTTTGCATTGACCACAAATAGTTTGACTCTGGGAATAACGCTGCCTGCCTTGGTAAAGAGAAATCCCAAAATTTAAAAGACTAGATCGTTGAGGAACAGCAACCATTACCTCATATTTATCTAATACATTTCTTTAATGGTTAAGGTCAAAGTCTGTACTCATCTGTGATGTATTATACTGTATATACAGTAAGCCATAACGCTAACATTTAGTGTGATATTTACTTTTGGGTAGGGGATAAACACAGTGGTGGGATACTGGTCGTCTCCATACATCGAGTATTCAATGTTATGAACTCCAGTGTCGTTAATCTGTAGATACGCCAGATGCATCCCCTCTGGAGACCACCACATTGCTTCGTTGGAGGCGAAAATTTCCTCTAAAAGCACAAATGAGATCAAATTAGATGTCAATAAACATGTTTACATAAGAAATGGGTGAGTATAATTTAATAATGTGAATACAGACGTTACCTTCATAAACCCAGTCTGGTATTCCGTTAAGAATCTGATTCTCTTTTCCGTTGTGTGTGACTTGTACTGGCTCAGCAGTGACTGTCATTTTAAGGTAAATATTGTAATTCCATACATAGGCCTGTGGAAGTCATACAATATCAGTCAATTTGGATCGGACGCAATGATTGGATGAATTTTTTATGGTCCTGCCTCTTCCACAGGTAATATAGAAATGCATAGAAATATTTAGACCATTTTACTTAGCGATTGCTGTCAAGGTGCGAAGACATAACTAGAATGAATGTTTCTGGAAAAATTGCCTTTAAATATGAATCTACCATGAATTTATATTGAAATGCGCTCATGTGCTGTTGTGCTTTATTTGTGATGGTGAATTGTGTGGCTGAACTTGGAAAAACACTCCAGGCTTTGTTTTTCACTTGGAATTCTCTCAGTTGGACGATGTTGTGAGGAAAATGTTCAGTAATGCAACCAGATTCTCTGGGGTCTGTAACTCACAAGTTTCTGTCCATTTGATTCCCAAACTAGAAGCTGCGTGGCAGGAGGAATTTGAACTTCCGAGATAAATTCCCTAAAACAGATAATGAGACGTGTTATTGTGTCCTGTATAGTTAAAACACGTGATGTCCGTGATCTTTCCATGACCTTTAAATGTTCTGATAAGGAATTTTGACTCACTGAGACTCCATGTTGTAAACATGATAGGAGGCAGTGAATGAATGTCTCCAGTGCTGATGAAGAATTTCAAACAAATTAGAGATACCGACCAACAAAAATTTAGTTTATAATATTTTCCAGATATCGAGTTAATTGCATGTTAACTTACCTTTGAGTAGTTACTCTCAAAGAGGACAAACTTATTTGCTAACACAATATAATCTGTGGCGTCCACTTGTGCCTGTGAATCAAATGAATAAGCAGAACTGAGAACATTAACACAGTACAGCAACAGAAAAGGTGTAAAAATGAACAAAAATATGTAATAAATCACTAAGGCCTAAGACAGAAATCGAGTCGTCTTACAAACGTTGTGTTACTCAGGAATACAGAGTTCTTCATAGTTTCAACATTGTACAGGTAAACGTGGCCCTTACTGGTTTTGTGGAGGTATTCGTGGTCTGTGGGAACATGAGACAGACCTCTGTGTCGGTCTCAGGGTGATTTAAAGATCAATACGCAGAAATAAACAAGAAACGTGAAGCGGGTACCTGATAACCAGCGGAGATTGTATGTTTTATACCTGATGGTATCATTGTAAAAATCATTGAAAGAATATGTTCTCTTCACTCCAGAATCGGCTCCTGAAACCACAGACACAAATTCAATTTATAAGGAAATTATATATATATATATTAGATTATATATATGCATATATAAGACCTTTCAAAACATTTTATTCCTATTCACACGAGGGCGCTGCTGGGAAAAATGTGAAATCACATTTTATTTAAACATTTTTTACAGAACTGAAGGTATTCAAATGAAAGCAATGAATGCATTTGTATTTTTAATGTTAATAGCACGTTATCTGTATAACAGTGTATATCTGCATACACTGGACCCAATTTAAACAAGCAAAGCTCAGCTTTTAAAGGACAAACAATGAACTCAGTCTTTAAAATGCAGCTTAACCTGTTTGTTTGCAGGCCCTGAAGTTTCAGTCTCTGAATTTAAAGCGCAAATCCTCACCTACAAGTTTTTATGTAATACGTTTAACACCTCACAACGATCTCCGAGTCTGAAATAGTTATAATGAATAATGGTTTATAACGTCAGGACTTTAATCGTCACTCACTGTTGACGTAAATCGCCGTGAGAATGACGACGAGCGTGATGACGACAGCAGCCGCGACCAGCGCCACGCACACCTTGTTACGTCCCTGATGCAGGTGAGACGAAAACAGATTCATCACCAGTGACCGATTTACAAAAGCATCAGACGATCAAACCCGACGTCTGACTTTTATAACCCTGTTTAAAAAACAAGGTTTAACTTTAGCAGGTCGCGTTTGAAATGAAAACGTGTTACTGACCATAACGCAGGGGTTTAATAAAAGCGCATCCAGTTAAAATCCCGTGTTTTCCCGTGTTTTCCCGTGTTTTCCGAGGCTCAGATGTCCAGACGCCCTTTGCTTTAACTTTGTCCTCTATGCTGCAACGTATATACGAGTTTGGACGGCTTGTTGCGCTTTATTCCGTCCGATTGTAATTTTCCAAGTTACAGATGCACTTCCTCCGATGTGTCATGTGTAAAAACGGCTCCCTGCAGTTTGCATAACTTTCCATCGAAGTGGTTTAAGGATGTCATTCAGTCCATTGAGCGCCTGTAACTCTCTGGTCTGCGCGTCTGCACAGACGCAGCCGGCTGCACTGAGTGTCAGAGATCTGCGGTGACAAAGGGTGTAAATGACAGGTTTCGTTTGCATATCGGCGACAACAGGCATCCGTTTATTTCATAACGTGCCATGTGGTTAGATGTCCAGTTTACTGTGTTATTTTCATGCATCTGTGAAAAACTCGACTTGGAGTTGATTTATAGTCTAGATGCAATTTATATGCATAAGAATCTGAAATATGTCTTGTAATGTCAATAGCATGTGATGACATGTTCCTGACCAGTTTGTACATGTTTTTCCAGTATTGTTTGAACTTTTTTTGATCAGCTTTTGCTGGAGAGAAAATAATGTGACCTTTTGTACGAGGTTGAAAACTCACACAACTTCTAGCGTGTGAATGACATCATAGAAATGACAGTGTTTTATATTTTCACTTTATTAAAAATACATAGGCATGTTTGTTTCAGACATGTACTATTTAGATGTGCAGTTTCTCTCTCTCTGTATATATGTGTGTGTGTATATATATTTATATAATATGTATGTTTATAGTCTTAATGAAATTACAATTACTTAATTGTTACAGTAAAGGATTAGTGTGTGTAAATCTGTAACTGGCAGTGCAGGTGACTCCAGGAAACCTGTTTAGCTTAAAGTCATGCATATTAAAGGCAGTCATATGACAGGTGTTCTCAGGTGATGTTTCCTCAAGGGAGAATCTGAACAGGTGTGTTAGAGTATGTTGTGCGTCCCTCAGTGTCCGTCTTTTTTCCACGAATGCATGATTCATCACAGTCAAACACAGCATATGAAACATCAAGTGCCAGTTTAATTTGTTGGGATAAAAGCACTGGGGTAACTCATATGCAAACAGTGATAAATTGTAGTTTCACAGCTTGGTTTAATATATATATGCTAAAGCTTGTGTTAAACAGCACAAAACACATTCATACATTTACTCAATTGGCAGGAGCGTTTATCCAAAGTGACTTGCAGTGCATTTAAAGTTTACATTCTCAGGGAGTCAAACCCTTGAGATTAAATTATTATTAATGATTAATTATGAGAGGAGACTCAACCCTTTTCCACAAACCCACGTAATGTTAAGAAATGCCACAATTAAACATAACAGACTTTTGCATATCTTTACATTCAGTCAGAGTCGCTGTGCTCGGACCCTGAGCCGTCTCCGAGAACATCCACGTGTTGCGTGTAATCAAACGCAGGGAACCGTATGCCCAGCTCGCTCCAGTTACTGCAAGTTTTATTCTTAGAACCATACGTGACCACGAAGTTCTTGATATTAAGACACGGACACTCAACGGCTTTGTACAGCATCATAGAACCCCACGACTGTATGAGAGAAACAACAGATTTATATGAACATTATGAGCACTGTAATAGATCACACTGAACGAGAAGATTGAAGTTCACACACACCTGTCCACAATTTTTGCATGCGATGACTCCGTTGGTTTCATAGTCCAGCTGTCTCTCCAGTAGCGACACGTTCTCACGAACTATAAACAGTTTTCTGCCAAGACAACAACAGATTTATCATCATCATCATCATTTATCATACTGCTTTATACACACCGAGTGTTCATGGAGTGTTACGTTTATCCATTTGGCAGATGCTTTTATCCATATATGTATATGATAGTTTTCTAGTTAGTTATGTTAGTAGTCTGTGGTTAGTTTTCTGGGGGTTACCGGAACTGCTCTGTGATGTTGACGTGGTGCATGTTGTCAATCTTTTGGATGTCTTCTCCAGAGCAGACCATCTTACTGCAGTCTCTGCAGATCAGGCTGATCCTGGATGGAGGTTCCTTCATCATTTTCTTCTGCTTCTTCCTCTTGGTCTTTACCTTCTCCTCTATTATGGTCTGTGCCTGGAACTCCAATATCTACGCAAAACCAAATGTTCCTCCTTTATTTAAAATACTACCTGTATCACAATAATTGCATGAAATTGCATCACCGCTCAACATTTCTCTAGCATGATGTACTAACATTCGCTATTTCAAATTTACAAACTATGATCTAGACAGTTGGAAGAGTTTGTAGTATTTAAAGTCTTTGTGTTTTGAATTTAAATGGTTTATTTGTTGAGGTTTAATGCTCAGGGTTAGATGTTTACGTAAATCAGTGCCCTCCAATGTTAGCAACAAAAAATATGCTATTTTTAGTGTGGTGCAGTTTAATGTGAAATGTGATGCAGTATAGAACTAAAATCTCACTTTCTTCTTGTATTCGGCTCGATCCATCTTGCACACATTGGCAATGGCTTTGTTCATCATTTTCTCCTTGTATTCATTAACACTCTCTCTCTCTGCAACCCCAGACCCTGATTCAGCTACCAGTGTATAACTGCTGTCCTCCGCCCGGCCTCGACCCCGGGCCTGTGGGTATCACATCATCACATTGCAAATCTCTGATCACAGCGTTTGTGATGAAGTACTGACAGACTGATGTGTAAATGTGATAATGTTGTAATGTCATTTAGGAATGAAATCAGACCTGAATCATGGCAATCTCATTGGTCACAAGGCCATAGCGAATGACAAAATTGCAGGCAGCGATGTCCAGCCCCTCTTCAGCCACGGTGGTTGCGATTAGCAGGTTAATCTCACCTTCGTGGAACTTGGTTAGCACGTCCTTCTGCTCTGCCTGTTAGTGGTTTAAAATAACTTGTGAGGTGTGTACACAAGCAGATGGAATTCAGTGAGCAGGACTTAGTGCTGTAATATTCCTTTAGTTTGAGATTACAGTACTCACAGAGGTCATTGGTTTCACCAGACTCTGATCTCCTCCACCAATCAGATATCTGGCCCTGACTCCAATTTCATCAAACTTGGAGTTTTCTTGAATCCATTGGCAGAGAGCGATGGCACTGAGACGAGTCTGAGTGAATATGATGCCTCTGGCCTTGTGCCTGGTGCTGAACTCCTTCAGAATGTTCAATTTCAACTGCGCTAGATTATTGTTCTCATACTCCGGCTTTCCCATCAGCTCCTGGAGCTTTGCTTTGTTCTCTGTTTTGTGTTTGGAAGAGTTAAAGGAAGAGTTATTAAAGGAAGAGTTCGCCCAAAACTAACTTTTGTCATTGTTTACAGAATGGAAACATTTTGGGGCAAACTGCTCCTTTAAGAGCCTCTGTGTTTTGTTTTTATTGGCTGTTGAACAACGTTACTTATGTAATTGCTGGAGTTATATTGTATTCTGGATTTAATCCTCTGCTGGCTTTGATACCTTTAAACAGAGTGAAGAGGAAGCGCTCGGTGTCTGTCACTGTGATTTTATCATCTTCATCAGGGCTGGATTTTGTTTTAAGTTGCTCGCTGTGGTATTTGTCCAGGAAGCGGAAAGCGTCGGACATGCGTATGGTGTTGCTCTGGTGAAGAGCCTCGTTGTATTGGCGGAGATGTTCCGCACACACACGGACCGTCTGATTCTCCTCTTTAGCAGCTGGTGAAACACACACACACACATACATAAAAAACTTAATATCCTAACTGTTTTGTGATGCATTATCAAGACTGAGTTTTGTCATTGTTGCATCTTTATTAAAGAATAGTATTGTATTTGTTTCATTGATCTTGTTTTTTGATTGACTCCCCCCAAAAAATAATTATGGACTTTATGGCAACAAACTCCCCCCTCATCATCACCAGAAGAGTGTTGTGGTGTTTGTGTTTACAGGAACGCTGTCTTCTGCTTGTATTTTCTTACTTAATTGTTTTTGAGGACTTGGGATGTTTCTAGTATACAACGCTGAGAGGACATGCCCACTTTCCATCCCCAGCCAATAAGTACAGTTGTTTCTACTGGTTTTTGATTAGGTCAGAGTAACATTACGTTTTATTGGCAGACACAGGCGTAAGCCTTCATGCATCCGAGAGCTTTTGGCTGTGTTGTTAAAATCAAGTGGTCTTACCGTTCTGCTCTTTCAGTACCGCCCATTGTTCATAGTTCTGTGTGCCGGGCTCACAGGAGGGCTTCAGTGAAGCATGTGTGTGGATTTTATCCATCATCTTTTTGATCACGTCTCCAAACGGGTCCTGTAACGCCCATACACATAAAACATGAAATCTTACATGTATACGGCATGCAACAAGTGGTTGTCAGGGTGATGTGTGTGGTTGTTAAGGTGTTCTGAGTATTTCTGTAGAGTTTCTAGGTTGTTTTGGCTGGTTGCTAGGTCAAAATGGCTTTTAAAGTTCATAAGTAATATCTAAACAATTATTAATGGTGATATATGTTATTTCTGTGCAACCAAAGGCATCAACCCAAAATAATCATTAGTATGAAATCTTAGCCCCCATCTGCCATTTTTTGACACACATGTAGCCCCGTCCCAAACACACACTGTTGGCTGAGCCCGTTTTCACTCACATAAACACACAATAGCACAGAGATGAGATATTTTACCTACTCTAGTTTCTTTGTGAACATTTAAGACACGAGTTGTAAGTGGAAATACCTCCTTTCTCTCCTTTGCTGTTGCTGTCCTTTTGTAAGGTCTCTTGGTCTCCTCAGAACTTTGGGTTTTTATCGTGAAGGCATCCAAATTTGCGCAGATCTGTAATACATCAATATAATGAGACACAAGCGCATGAACTCAGAACTACAGATGTCTAACAGATGAGCTGTTAAGTGACCAATAACACACCACATTCTGGCGGACAGATGAAAAGGGATGTGGTGACCCTAAAAAAGGCTTTTGTGTGACCCTGCGAAATAAACGCATGTTTTTCTTGTTCGTTTGAGTGGCGCTGTTAGAAAGATTCAGGGTAAGACTGAGTAATAATGTTTTACTCTGGACAGAGATGCATGACAGGCATGCAGGGCTGCCGGGGGGCTGCGTGGAACATTGGAACCAGCTTTAGTGAAAAATTTTAGATGCAGGAGTGGAGGATGTGTGTGTGTGTCTGAGATCACAGAGAAAGGCTTTGGAAAGTTTTAAATTGAAAAAAGGAGGAAACTTTGTTTAGAGTAAAAGTGTGTGTTTGATAGAGAGAGTCAAGAACCCCTTTGATATGTCGTGAGATCATTTAAACACTCTTTTGAAAGTAGGTTGTGAACACATTCTTACAACACGTTCAGGCATCTCATACTTTGAGAGCCATTGTTAGAATGAACTTCCTGCTTCTCTTACTTGTAGAATGTGTTCTACTGCTTTCTGTTGGTTCTTGGCTCCTCCCACACCCGGTGAGGCAGTCAGGCCCAGAATCTGAGGGAGTGGAACGGGCTTCTCTCCCAGTTTGATCCGTAGCTGGTTCTTGCGTTTTTGCTTCAAGTATCGGATCATGATGTGATTGTAAACTTCACCCTTCTGTGTGTGGTGACACTCATCAATAACCATCAGCGTAAACTCTGCAAGTACAGCAATTCAGTTCAGTTTAGTTCACACTTTTACAAATGAACCGGAGAATTCCAGAGAAAACCGGAGATTTGATAATTTGTAATTATTTTCCCTGCCTTAAAACTCAAAAGTTCTTGTATACCAAAGCTAAACTGTATGACAATCATAAGCTAAAATGTTCTGATAGTGACTGTGTGTGTGAAATATGCTGCATGTTAATAAAAACCAGCTAGTAATTCTTACGCTTGCAAGAAAAATGTCTAAAGAGAGAGAGCAGGAGAAAAGCTTTTAGTCGTTTTGCCCAGCATGTGTTTCTAATCAACAAAGGTGGGCAGCACAAATGGCTCTACACCTCCAACCCCCCTCATCTCAGTTTACAGTGTTTTCACCAGCTCTGCTTTCTGGTTTTCCCAGGAGCCTCAGAAAGAAGGTGAAAGCCTGTATTTCACAGCCGTGACAAAGGCTGTGGGTGATGGGGCCTCGATTTACAAATCAGACACTAAAGGCACTGGCTGTTTGGCCCCCGAGGGCCGCGCTAGGATATGCCATGGAACTGAGAGGCTGAGAAAATGACAGCAAATCTCCACTGAATTTGATCAGCCAGACGAGCGCTCAGCCGTCGATGGCTGCAACAGATGCATGGAAAAAGGGTTTTAAGAGCAAAAACGGGGGGGAAAAATCAACAAACAGCATATGCCACAGGGGGGGATTTCCACCTTGCGATGTACGATGCCAAAGAGAGTCACAGGAGAGTCAGACCTGCCAGTAAAGACTGACGGGGAGAAAACGGTGACATAAAACCTCTGAGGAGTAACTTTGCTCTTATTTCCATTTGTAGCAGAAAATGAACCTCGACCTCAGAAACTTGAATCGTTCTGTTAATTCTGGAAAATGTAACGTACGTGATAATTCGATCCCGTCCTCTTCCCCGTTCTTGGCTTTAGCGAATGAGTTTTCCAGAATCTGTGCTGTGCAGATGATGATGTCATTTTGCTCCACAATTTGTGGGAAGGAGATTTTGAGCTGAGAAGCTCCGCTGACTCCTTTAACTGAGTATTTGTGCTCCAGAAACCTCCCAAACTCTGAGCTGGAGTGCTGCTCCACCAACGGCACCTAAAGAGGTTAAAACACAACATTTTGATGTTGGATTTGGAAAGACTTCTATCTAGTTTTGGTTGCTAGGTTGCTAGGGTATTCAGAGCTAAGGTCTAGGGCATTTTAAGAGCTGCTAATATAACATTAAATCAGAACAAGTGAAAAAACATTATGAACGTATGTATGATAATCTGTATGAGAATCTTTGTGGTGTATGTTTTGAAAACCTTATCTGTGCATAAATTTAGTTTTTTGTGTCCCTTTAAATAGTTAATGTTTCTCTGGAGGTGACAAGAGTTGTTGAGTGGAAATCTGCAGCTATTACTAAACAGACTAACTGATGTGGGTTTCTGCTTAGCATGACGCTGTTAAGAGGATTGAACAGGAAAACGTCCCTCACAACCATCTTGTTTTTTTAGATACTGACCCTCTGTAATGTATGTGTCAGTGTTTTAATATGTCTGTTTAGTTTTAATATGTTCTTCAGAGGCGGTCTTGCACTAAACTCTGTTTAACTAATAATATTTTGCTGTTTATAGTCACAGATAAAGTTACAGTTGAATTCCTAATATCCGTGTCTGGTAAACGGCACCTTGTTCACTAGAACAACAACTTTTCCAGGTTCTCCCATCCGCCTCCGATCCTCCAAATGTTCCTTGGTTATGTACACAGCAACTCTGGTTTTCCCACTTCCTGTTGGGAGGCAGATGATAATGTTCTTTCCTTCGAGAGCCGGTCTGGCCACCTCCATCTGATAGTCACGCAACACAATCTCTCTGCTGCTTGCTGAGAGAGAGAGAGAGAGAGAGAGAGAAAGAGAGAGAGAAGGAGGGAAAGAGAGAGAAGGTGAGAGCGAGTGCAGGATAAACTGAAGTTAGCATGGATGTAGCTTGTATTTCTGTTCAGTGGGCTGGAGGAGTTTCCTGTAGCAATTATATCTTGTGTTTTCTTTGTCTCCCACTATGATTAAAATAACACAACAGATTCACTAAACTGCTCATTAACTGTTTCTGAGTCTGCAGATTCACTGAGAACAAGACATTTGCATGTGAAAAACAATGATATATTATTTACCTTGAAAAGTATCACTACAGTATTGTTGCACTGCCTTTATGATTAAATTAATAATACATAGATCGGAAATTACCCAGGCAGTACTTGTAATGTCAATACATAATTCCTAATATATTCATTAATTTTGCAAAACATTGTGACCTGGGCAGGTTTTTTTTATTAGAGTCTATTTATATTATAGTCTATTTAAATACTGAAAGGAACCCAGTTGGGTTTAATCCTGGGCTTATTTTGTATCTGGGTACAATTAACCTATAAAAATAGAAACTGAGACTAAGCTATTGGCAAAGCTCTCGGCCGGGTGAGAAGGTTTGTGTGTTTTTGTTTATGTGGCTTGTTCAGCGAAGTGCTTTGACATTATTTGTTTAGTCTATTAGTTAACACGGAAGCAACAAATCAGACATTCCCAGCGGAGCGTTTGTATCCCTCAGTTGCTGCACGGTCATAGCTGAGGAGTCTCACATTTTTCCGGTGTTTCAGTTCATATTAAAATCTCTTGCTTTTGCAGGCTCTGGTATTCTGGCAGATGTGACCACAGTTAGAAACATTGTTAAAATCTCTGAGGTGTAATGGAGAAGTGAAAATACTGAGGTACTTTTATAACAGACACAGGAGACCTCAGTTTGATCTTCACTGAATCACATTCATACAATTTTAGGTTGTATGAATGTTTTTGTAATGCTTTCAGAGACATTAGAAGAACTTTGAAAACGTCAGCCAGCATTTCCTCAGAGGAGAATGCTGCTGTCTAAGAGAAACATTGAAGATATTAAAGATATTAAACTTTCCGATGAGTCTCATTCTTCCTGAGGGTGACTTCAATAGAAACAGCATGTGTTTGCGATCAGGCAGACTGGCAGATCTCAACACGTTCCACCTCAGAGAACATGTGGAACATATTCACAATGCTAATGCAGATAAAGGTCATCGAGGAGATTCAGAACTGGTGCTTTAACTAAATCCACATGATTTTTACAGCTGTAATAAATCTGTCACAGAGTTTCCTGAAAAGATGTTGAATGGTCGGACTTATTCAACGCGCTAATGTAGCGCTAATCACGGTTCTCGATGTGTAGCTTTGTGAAACTTCTACAGTCATTCTTGATGTTTATAATTCTGACAGTATGACATTCCTGAAGAATCTCTTGAACCAGAGGAGAGCTGTTTTATAAGTGTGTGTGTTAACAATTGCTGATTGTTAAGCTAATAGCATTTTTGGCAAAGGATTAGAATGTATGTTTGCAAATAATGAATATTTGGTCAAGTATTACGTGGATTCTGGAATATCTCAATCTGTAGTTTAGTATTTTTAAGTATATCTATATACACACACACACACACACACTTTTTTGCTTTTTTGAAATAAATTTGTAACAAAACAACAGTGGCACCATTGACTTAAACTGCATGGGCACAAAACCACAAGACATTTCTCAAAATATCTTCTATTTTCATTTTTGGTTAAACTATCCGTTTAAAGGATAAGTCAAATATTTGATAAACTACAATAAAAGTAACAGAGCGAGATGTTTTGAGAAACCACATACCCACAGACCCTTATGTGCTATTAAGTAACAACCTCAAACTTCTAACTCTCCTCCACACCCCATTCTTGTCCTCCATCACCGAAGCATGTGATGCATCATGGGAACTGAGATGTGTTTTTTGAGGACATATGCATTTTTATTCTTTTTGCTGCTTCCTCTTTTTGACTCCACCCATATTTGATCGCTTCAGTATGCATTCACATGAGGCTGCACACTAGGGGCCAGACTTGGTCTGGAAAACGTGTCGTTCCTGCATTCCGAGCGGGAATATTCCCTGACAAACGGTGTGATTTAACAGGGCGGTTGAACTCAGTGCGGTTGAGAGTTTCGACAGAACTACTAAGAATGTGACCACTGAACACAACTAACTATTTCTCTCTGTATTCTTTGCCACTCATGTTCTGGTATTATGACAATTATGTGTCATTAAAAGTGTGGAACAAAAGAACTAAACGAGAACGAAGCTGAGGGGTTAAAAGTTAAAGAGAGAAACTGTTAATAGTTTATGAGTTTAAATGTTAGAAACTGTATTACAATAGTGATGTGTGAGGCTGTTTCAGTTCAAATGCAGTTATATTTCACACTTTGGTACTTTCCAGTCTGTTTGACCAGTAGCTTTTCCATGACTTTTCCAGTCATTGTTATTTCTGGACATCATGGTTGAGAAAAAATCAGCATTCAGGAACTGGCTGCATTTCAGTTGTTGAACTGGACTGTGAATTTAATCAGCTTTGTCTTACAGGATGTTGAATTTCAATAAAATAGAGGACTGGATAACATTTCAAATGTTTTCAACACAGTCAGAACAACATGGGAATAGTTACTAAATCTGCTTTCTGTGTCCCAAACCTGTATCATGTTTTTGAATGAATTATATTGTAGTTGCATTTAACTAAATACAAATTTGTGTAGAATCTATTTACTAATACTATTTACTATTTACTATCTAGAATCTAAATTACTAAAACAGTAATTTTAATGACATTGTTTTTAGAAATACTACATCCTGTTACAAATTAAATTAAAATCCTGAAATTGAATCGTAATTCATCTGTTTTGGCGGCTCACAATCCTGGATAAAAAAAAATGATTGGCATTGTTGTTTAAAAAGGGCCCTAGATGATGAAGTTGTAGCTGAGCAGAAGTTAAGCGCTCACTGGGGTTTGAACCTACAAGCTTTCGGGTAGCAGCTTAGATCAGATGTTCTGCAAATGGGCCCAAAACGTTGATTGTACCTGATTGGTTGATATCTTCTGTGGGTTCTTCCTGCTCTGTCTCCTCGCCGTCTGTGTACATGTCAGCCCCTGCAGAAGAACATGTACTGGTGTCAGTTTGGCTGTGTGTTGTATGAGGTGTTGTTTTCTGTGTGGTGGTGGGGCAATATGTTGGCATGCGCTATGTTGACACGGCTATTAAGAGGCAAGACTGCATTGAGGTATTTACACACAAAAAGCTATAAAGAGACACGGATGAATGTGGGACATTCCAGATATAAACTTATTAAAAGGGGCATGACTTGCGTGTGGAGATGTTTTGGATTAAAAAAATGACTTAATGCTAAGTGCTTACAACCTAAAACTGTTAGCAGGTTAGTAGAGTGACTGATATCGATGTGTTATGGAGGGTTTAACAGAGTTTAAAAACACTGAAAGCGAGTGTTTGAGATTCTACCTTCATTATCAGTGGTGGACCAAGCAGATGTTCCCAGACCACTGCTGTCCAAACTGAGGTCCAGGTCTGACTGCAGTGAGCTGCTGGCTGATGGACTGGAGGTGAGGAAGGAGCAGTGATGGTTTGTTTTCTCTTGAGCTTCTGCACTCGTCTGCTCGCTCTTCTCATCCGCTCTCAGCTCACAGCTTTCAGCTGTACAAGCACACAGACAGTCAGTTCCTACTTATCTCCACAAGTGCATTAACTGCTGAAGATTGATGAATATAAAGATAACTAGATATGGTGAATGGATGCTAGGGGTTTGCTAGGGAGTTGCTATGATATTGCTTTGCTGTTCTTGTTTGGTTAGATTTCTGGTAGATTTCTGGATGTTTTGAACATGCCTTTGTAACTTTTAACATAGCATTTTGTATATAATAATGTTGGAGACATGTTTTTACCTTTTAACTGTTAGCTAGGATGTTCCTGAGGATCTTGTGAACCCTTGGCTAACATGGACTGTTGGCACAATCTCACTATAACTAAGAGCAGGTTTGGGTATATACAGAAACTAACAGTGGGATTCGCAGGCTAGAATTGTTTAGTCTGAAAAACTCTGTGGCATTTGACCCTCTGCTGGGTTCCGGTTTCCAAACTGTTATTCTAGGAGAGACTGTGATGCGTTGATGAGGAAAGACCAGGAATTTATTAGTCCCTGGAAATTTCCTGTGTAGGAACGTTTTGGAGGCGTTTGATGGTATTTGTCCAGTGTGTGAATCTCACCGTCTCCTTTGTGAGGTTCTCCCCGCAGCTCGCGTGCTAGATCATGGTGTTCTGTGTCCTCCAGGGCCTTCAGGAATTTGGAAAACCAGCCGGTTTCATTCTTCACCAGTCTTGTGAGGAGCAACCGCGCGCCGCCTATGTTGCCTTGATGTTCTGTGACTCTTATAATCTGGAGGAGTGATAATGAAGAAAAGCTACTGTTTGTCTTTAAAGAGACATAATGAGCGACATTAAAATAACACGTTATTTTTTATCCAGCGTATTAAGACATTATTTCCTAAAGTTTAATTGGACTGCATAGAAAAAACACCTAAAAGCACTTTTAAAACAGTAACGTTAGTGGAACATTTTTATGTTATATATGTTATATATCATATATCAAAAACAATTTAACATAGTGGAACGTTTAAAAACGTTTGAACAACGTTCTTATAACCAAACAACAACGTTATACGTTTCTTAAGCTATTAGAGGAAAGTCCCACAGAACTTGCGGTGGGGTTTATTGTGGCTAGTTAGTTTATAGCGCCCTCTTCTGTTGGTCGTGTTTAATGCATCAATATTACGCATGCATGCATGCACACAAACTCCAATATATCCTATAAAGGGTGCATATAGCAAGCATGCATTAAATGCATTCATGCAAAGAAAAAACACAAACAACTCACATTTTCCACGTCCTCCTGTGTTAACAGCTCCACTGAGAAACACTGCATGCAAACGTCTCGGGTCTTCATGGTGACCAGCGACAGGCGCATGAGATCGATAAGCCGAACGCAGCTGTCATGCTCGGCCTCTTCCGACGGGCTGGGCGGGTTGTTCTCCACGTATTGCACCGCCCGCCTGCAACCAACAGTTTCCAGCGCCGCGATCAGCTCCCCGGACCAGCCTTTGGCGTCTCTTCTGGTGATGATTTCATCGATAAGAGCCGCCGCTGCGCGCATATTACCAAACTGGTGCAACCTGGCTTTTATTCTGTCTTTTTGCACCGGTTCGAGGAAGTGTATCAGGTCCAAAACCGGTTCGACTTGGATGAGACGCTCCAGTCTGCCGCGGTAAGAGTCCAGAAAGTGACGCGTCGCGACGTCTTGATCGCGGTTCATGTCTAGATAAATGATGCTGTAGGTTAAACGTCCCCGGAGTTGCACGTCCGTCTGCGCCGGACGGAGTCCGTGACAAACGCTTATATTTATACAGACATTCAGTCTTGCTTTCGGTTTCGTTTCACCGCCTGGTTTCCAATCGTTCCTATAGTTCCTTAAAGTCACGTCGCTTTAGTTTCGTTTTCCTTTCCTTTATAGCATGAAATTACACGATCATATTAAATGCGCTCGAATGCAATACAATGGCATCATGATATTGATATTAATATGATCAACATTAATGCAGTTTTATCACATTAGTGTGATACTAGTGGTACAATAAGTGTTTTTACATTAAAATGCAGATTAACAACAAGAGATAGAAACGATAGAAATATTATTATAAAATAAAAGTGTGTGCTTAGGCGTTTATAGACACGGATTTAAATTGTAAGACAGCAATAGCAAGAACAACAACAGAAACTTGTGCATTATTTTTATTTATGTACTTATTTATACAGTTAAAGGTAATCGCCTAAAGCAAATGCATCAAATATATGATAAACCTTTAAATAACACATTCGGTACACCTGTAAAATATTGTGGTGTAGAAACTATACAGTGCAAACTATAAAAAGTGTAAATCCAAATAAAACATGGGATTAAAAAACGAACATTTGTAGCTGTTTGGAGGTGTGCAAACGTTTGCAATGTTTTAACAGTTTTAAATATGTTTCAATAAAAACACTCCTGCCTCTGTTTGTCTCCAGGTGATGATGTCATTAACACACACACACACACACACACACACACACACACACACACACACACACTTGGGGGACCTCTTCCTTTATTCAGAAATAAATGAATATTCCATAACACAATTTCAAGAAGATTATTTGCAATCGTCTGCAGGTTTCATTTATTTGGGTGTGATTTGCGTTTTCTTCTCCAAAAAACAGGGTTTGTGCGATTAACCTGCTTGCCTCCAAAGACAGTGTCAGACAGCGACATATAAAAATAAAATAAAATAAATACCTCACCAAGACTGCATCTGTCTGTTTTTAACTCATAAAGAGTGACAGTAATTCACATTATTATTGCACATAAGCAAATCTGCCAGTTTATTACTGGATGTAATTATTTATTACATACAAACTAAAATTATTAAAGTACAAACCAATAAGAGGCATTATTGAGAACCTCTGATATTAATATTCAAAGATAACAGCTTTTATGATGATCGAAAATGATCTTTGCAATAAAATAAACGTTTAGTTGATGGATGTGACGTATGTGTGTGTAGTTCCAGTGTTTTATTATTGCTAGTCAGTTTAAAACAGAAACGTCTGTCGTCTACATATTTGAAAAAAGTGATTTTTGTAGTCATAATACATTAAGAATTTTTAATATCAGTGGCTTGATCAAGCCAAGATGATCACATCTGATCCCAGCTGATCAGTAGTTAATAAATGTACAGGTTGTATGAATAAATATGCATACAGTATTTAGCGCTACATGTGAGACTAAAATGTACCATACAAACCGTATCAGTGCCTCCCGTCACCCCACAAATGTGTTTTTGTTAAGATTTCAGTTGTCTTTAATGTGTGTCTACAGTGTGTGGATTTATATTGTTTAAAAGGTTTTGGTGTTTTACAAACTCTGTCAGTGTTTGTGATGCATTACATTTGTGATTTCAGTGTCAGTACAGTCTGTGTAAAGGCACCTTTTTATGGTTTAAATATCATTTCAAGGTGCCTCAGTCACACACATTATTCACAGAGTGTTTCTGATTGGCAGCTTTTAAACTCTTTATCTCACCATTAGGGTTAGAAATTGATCCGTGAAATAATTGAAGTCGTGCAGAGTTTGGTTGAAGCATGACCGGGTGCAAAAACATTATCAGTTACAGAATAGTGCATTTTATAGTGCCAACACACACCTGCTTTCCTATATGTTGCAGTAAACATGCAACTAGTTAAACATTCAGCCATGCATGTCGTTCCCCAGACTGGGCCTTTAACAGAAGGTTATAATGTATGTACATGGCGATTAACTTGTTTCTATTGCAGATAATGTGAAAAACACAGACCAGTGTTTTGTTACAGAGGAATCCAACAGTCTGAGACCACAATTAAAACATCAAGGATACATTTAGCATGTAAATTATAATCATATAATTCAGTAAATTACATAATAAAATACATTTAATTATGTAAAGTTACAGCAGATTCAATAGTGGTCTGAGACGTTTGGATTGCTGATGGAAGTAACACTTGGAATGATGATGTATGATCTGTAAGCCATCAGCAATATCCTGAGTCCTACATCAGAACATAAGCAGGAAGTGTATGAAGAAGACTATCATGAGAGAGAACTTCCTGAAAATGGAAGTTTGGTCCTCAATGTTCCTCAATCACACTGAGGAGCATAACGCAGAGAGAGGAAGTGACATCACAGGAAGCTGTGTAGATGATTACAAGTGAAGAATCGGTTGCATTAGGCCAGCGCCAGGGAATGCAGAAGGTCTCTCTGGAAGTGTTGTGTGATGTCCTCAGTACCCTGGTCAGATATCTACTGCAGCCAGAAGTCAGTGTTGTTTCTTCAGCAGTTCTGGGTCAGACAGAGGTCTGTGGAGATCCGCATTTCCTGACGCTACGCTGTTAAGCAGTGTGTCCGGAGCGGAAGAGTGGGGAACTGGAAGCAGAGATCTGGAATGTTGTGTTAGTGGAAGAGTCTGGCTGTTTATGAAACCGTGTTTGAGAGTTGAGTCCTGTGTGGGTGATGACCCAGAGTTCTGCTTTGGATTGGAGTCCATAAGGGCCGGTCCTGATGGGAACTCTTTGGATTTTGAGTGGATGTTTGTCAGGCCCAAAAATTCAGCATTCTGTAAAAGAGGAATTTCTAATTATTTACTACAACATGTTGTGTGTGAAGTTCTCCAACCCTTGACCCCGGTTTGTACCTGTGAGCTGGTGCTGTGTGCTTGGTCGGTGGGTACAGACCCCACAGGCTGCATCCTGATGGCTGATCTGTTGTAATCTGTGAGGCTGCTGTAGGCCGGAGGTCCCACACACGTCTGTCTCTGCAGAAGCTGAAGGATGCTCTGGATGTCTGAAGACATCTGAGACTCTAACCTGGTGAGACAGTGAGGAAAGATCAGTTGTACATCTGATTAAAGGAAGTTTAACATAAAATAATATCATTTACTTCATCTCATGTCCGTTCTCACGCTGTTCTTTCTATGGCAGAAATAAATGCAAATACATGTATGGATAAATCTGTGACAATCCTTCCTGCTGTTATACACTAGAGGGCGCTCGCGCATTGATATTTTTATTCTGTCTTTTGAAAGTCTCAGAAAACTGAAGAAAAAGAGGATCTCTCTTTCATTGTGGGATGGAGGAGAGATTTAGTCTCATCTTTAGCCTCTGGATGTTTCTGTAAACATGTAGGTGGAAAATACACAAAGTTTCTAATTACAGCATTAAACAAAATGACACTGAATGTTGTAACTTAAACTCAGTTGTGAAAACAGATATGCTTTAGTTATGCTTTCCATTTTGAGACACTGTGACTTTACCTAATATAATAAAGTAACATGACAACATATTATGGGGACATAGAGAAGCACGTCTTAGTAAGACTGACGTTCCTCATATTTTCAGTTGTTTTAGGATGATGTTTTATGAAGCTTGTCTGATGACTGTCCTCTAAGCTCAGCATTATAGCTAAAAATACCACCTGCTGTTATGTTGCTCACCCGTCTGTTTCAGAGAGTGTGTGTGTCTGTCTGTCTGTGTCTGCATCTCTGTGTGTGTGTGCAACTCTTTGTGTGTGTGTGCAACTCTTTGTGTGTGTATTAGTGTGTGCATTGTGTGTGTGTGTGTGTGTGTGTGTGTGCAACTCTTTGTGTGTGTGTCAGTGTGTGTGTCTGTCTGTGTGTGTGTGTGTGCATCTGTCTGTGTGTGTGTGTGTGTAAATGCTGTTATCTACGCTTGTTTTGTCAGCTGAGGCAAATTTTCATGTGCATGTAAATGATAACCAAGTACAATGTTTTGTTTTGGTTTGTAATGTTTATTACAGGGCAAGCGTTTACCGGTCAGATTAGGTGTGTGTGTGTCTGGTTTTAATGTGTCATTTGTTGTTGTGTTAATGTGTACAGAGTGCCATAAGGTTCATCTCTCAGGGAAACGGGGTGTAATGTAGCGGAACACTCATCTGCCCCACACAGATGAATTCAGAGCCACAACATTTACAAACTGTATTTCAACATTTCAACTGTTTCTTAAAATGTGTGACTTAGTTAATAATCACAGTCAAAAAAGTCATTTAATTGGACTAATAATGATATTTTCCAGGATATTGTGCATTTAAAGTTAAATACAAAATATACAGTATGTTAGAATTTACAGTACTGGGGATGTAACAGTGATGTCAGTCAATCAAAGTAACCCTGTTTACTGTAAGAATAATACACTGATGTCTTTTCTCACTGAGTATGTTGTTTTGCACAGAAATATGTCATGTTTTGTCAGATAACATAAGAGGTGGATGGCGCTGTTATGTTAAATTACCAATCTCAGTATGTTATGAATAACATTTAGTGATTTACCTGCTCAGGTGTTCCTGCAGCTGGTCTAATCTGTGCTCCACTTCTCTGTATGTGATATCACAGTCCATGTCATCTTCCTCTGTGCCGCCCTGCTCCTGTGTGTCTGTGTGCATGTGCTGTCCGGGTCTGTCCGCTAGCCATCTCTCAGTCCGGAGGTCTGAAACACGCCATTTATACACTTATCTCACATACACAGCGTTAACAAATGCAGTTTTTATTTATCATGATTGAAGGGGCTATAATTTATTCAATAAATCACTAGACAAAAAGTCATGTGGTGGAATCAAAGCGTTGATCTGTTTGTTTGAGCAGTCAGATCAGCAAACCAAAGAGAGTCAGTCTCAACCAAAGAGTGAGTGAGGCTATCTGTTTGATGTACCAGTGTTTGGATAAGCATTTATACAAAAAATATTTTTTCACTTAGTTTTGGTGATTATTACGCAGTCCATCCAAACTCGGCTGCTAGGTAGCGTTAGCGGTCGATCACACAACGTGTTTTTGAAATTCATTTTCGGTTTGGGACTCATCAGCGTTCTGATCAATATTCTGTGCAGAATTCTGTTGTATAGGAGGAAACGTGTTTGTGCAGGTGTGTGTAAGGGTGTTGTCTCTGTCTTAACACTTGTATTGGTGTTATATTGCTATGATTCTGCTCGCTGTGAGACTCAGGACTAATGGAAACACTTAAACCAGCGGTTATCTCTCACACACACCTGCCTCTATCAGAGCCGAGAGCTCGCTGATCAAAACCGCTGCCTGTGTGGCACACAGCAATTCATGTCTGATCAGAGACTGTGGAGGAACCAAAAATGAGCAGCGTTGTGAAATGAGATTTCTCCCAAACAAATTCAGCTTCATGGATGGTCAGAAACTGAGAGGGTCTGACATGACCAGAACATTTTCTGTAGGTTCTGAGGGTTTTTCATTAAAGACCCAGAAAATTGCTTGACAGTTTTTTTTTCCTGTTTTGCTGCGTTTCGTATTAAAGGAAGAAACAGGGACGCGACACCTCAGGCCAGTTGCTTCTGAAGTTTGGCACCATGGTTTGGTGTTTAGCATTGCTAGTCAAAGGCAAAAGTCATTATCTGGTCACAAGATTAGTAATTCAAGATTCAAGTAATTCAAGTAATTAAAGAACTTCCCAGTAAGTAACAACATTTTTAAGTGAAGTTTCTTAAAGCTGACTTGAGTCACATTTAGGGACAGCAACAGTGCCGTTGAGGAAACACCTTAATAAACCTACAAAAATGTTCTAATTGTTGTTTAATTTTGTTGGGTTGGGTTTTGCTTAGGGGATATAAAACATCAGTAGCTCAGTGTAAATAATGGAAGTCAAAGGCAGGTCTTAACCAAGATGCAAGGCAAGCGTCTATTTGTGTGTGTGCTTGTGTGCTTGTGTGTTTGTGTGTTTGCGTGAGTCGACTGTGTGTTTGTGTGTGACTGTGTTTGTGTGCGTGTGACTGTGTGTGTGTTTGCGTGTGACTGTGTGTTTGCGTGAGTCGACTGTGTGTTTGTGTGTGACTCTGTGCTTATGTGTTTGCGTGCGTTAGTGTGTGTTATCAGGCTTGGCTGTGGCATGGGGAGGAACATTGTGTGTCTGTTGGGAAATAGCTGCCCAGCGGATTTTCCTAAAGCCTGTAAAAGGGCCGTACTGTGCTTAAGCTCCTGAAAGACCCTGTTTACCCCTCCCTCTCTCTCTCTCTCTCTCTCTCTCTCTCTCTCGCTCTCTCTCTTTCTTTCTTTCTCTCTCTCACTCTCTTTCTCTCTCTCTCTCTCTCATCATGTTGCCTTAGTCTGGATTTGGAAACAGGCTGGTTTGATCGATACGTTTTTTAGTGTGTGAGCTTTGCTGTCAAGCAGGGAGAATGATGAAGATGGGCGGTGAAGATTGTATTAAAAGTTACCAGGATGCAAATGTTATGAACCGTGTCATCAGTCAAGATAAAGTTTGTTCCTCTTCTGCACAAAAGAGAGGAAAGTTTAAATGAATTATCTTGTGAAGGTCGGTTGTTTGGGAAGGCGTTTACATACGGGACATACGCTGTGACAGATTGTTCTAGACAGATATTACAGAAGTAGTTTAAGATTAAATCATTCACTTGCATTTCTGTGTTTTGTGATGCCCGTCTAAAACTACATAATAACTGAAGAAAAAGGAGAATTTCAAACAATTAACAGATTCTGGTTTCTTTTTGATGGTTTTACTTTTGATTAAATATGAATAAGAATATAAGAGAAACACAATCAGTGTAAATAAAGCCTTTTATGTTAAACAGTAATTGTACTATTATAGTGACGTGTGTGTGTGTGTGTGTGTGTGTGTGTGTGTGTGTGTGTGTGTGAACTGATTCTCTTATTCTGACACTAGATAAGATTTTAAAAAGTAATACTAACACTAATTATACTTTATTTATTTGACTTATTAACCACCATGTTTTTAGATGTCTCACCATCATAGGGCCGTAATGAACACTGTGTCAGGTGTTCATCAGGAGAACAACAGGCCGGTGTGGAGGTGCAACTCTTTATGGAGAGATCCTCCGTGATTCCGGCTCCCAGAAGCCTCTGCTGCTCCTCTCTGAAGGCGCGACGGTCCTCAGAACTCCTCTTGGAGCTGAGGCGGGACTCTCCACGCTCCCTCCTGAGCTCGCTGTCGGTTTCTTTCACACTTCCTCCTGAGGGATGAGAAGCAGGTCAGGGGTGCAAATCATACAAGGACACCGGACGCGAAACCACAAAACAAACCAAAAAAGGAGCGAGAACTTCGACTGAAGGTCTGGAGATGAATCACTGTACAGAATCTGTCTGTACTCAAAAAATTATCACACAATTACGTGTTATCATCCCTGAAGAGTTTTTCTTTTTATGAAGAAACTAGTCTAAGTAAGTCAATTTAGCAAACATACACTTGAACATTAATCTGTTAAATAAAAGTAAATAAATAAAAGGCTTAATGTAAAGTGAAGAGTATTGTAATTCTTTTAAATTCTCTGTGGATTATTGTAGCTTTGTATTGTATTGTTTAATGCATTAATGTTTGAGGGAAATTAGTTTTCTCTATGGTTGTTGTTTTAGTACATTAAGCCTCATAAAGCCTTTGGTTTTCTATGGAGTGTGATGTGTTCAGATTACAGGCTCATTAATTTGGCTGTAGGAAGTGTTTATGATCAATAAGGTGCAAAACAAATTGATCTTCCACTGTTTCGGTATATTAAACAACAGTAAACTGTTATATTAGGCTTCAGTGAAGCTGAAAATATCTCGGATTAAAATATTGGCTTTGACTTTGAAATGCCATTTATGATGTGGAAAATTTGACTTTCCTGGTTGTTGTACTTTAATGACGGACAATATAGATGATGTAACATCATCGCCACTCTGTCAGAATTTAAGGTTTAACCCTAATACTATTACCAAATTTAAATGACAGAACGAATACATTAAGTTTCTTTAATAGTGATATAATAAATAAATAGATCATTGGTTACCTTTGGAAGGTTTGCGTTTAAAGGAGATCTTTCTCCTACTCTTCGAATCTTCTCCATCTGAGTCGCTGGCTTGTGAATAAGTTCCCTGAGGAGACGAAAAGACAAGATGTTCGTACCATAAACGGTTCTGATAAACAATAGAATAGACTGAGTTTTCTACACCTCACCTTTGCATTGTCATCTCTCAGGTTAAAGGTCAGTTCCAGGTTGGTCAAGAAATGGTCTGCAAACTCCGGATACATATCCAGAACTTCCAGCAGTTCCTCCCTCTGGATGGTGTGGAGATCACAGTAACTCAATGCCCTTACGTCTGCGTTCGATTTACCAGGTTTGGCGTACAGGTGGATCATCTCTCCAAAAATGTCATTCTTACCTGGAGAACAAAGAAAAAGATCTGTTCCTGTAACTCTACTGGCAGAGCGTTGACTTACCAGAGCGTTGACTTAGCAGAGCGTTGCATAAGTAATTTAGTGTTAAATTGTCTGTTTAAGATCATGTCATGGCATGTGTTTCAACATGTGTTTATGGGATTTTAAATGTTAATTGTTTGTCTGTGTGTCAGGTGGTCTGGGTCAGAACTTTCTCCTCATCTTTCTCATCTTTCTCCCTCCTCTTCATTTTTTTCTTCAGAAATTCCATTTTCATATTTGTTCCTTGGGTTTCATAAAATGACAAACTTTCAACTGTCATTTTAGAAAACATCATCTAACCCGTAGATGTTGGACGTATTTTGGTGCAGTATTTGTATCTGAGGCAATCTGAGAGCTCTCAGCTGGGCGACTTCCTGGTTAAATGTCAGACCCTCAGAGCGAACCGGCCTCAAATACTGACCTAAGCTGCAGGTGACATTAAACTGAATTGGATAAAACACAGCTGTTGATTGGGGAGCCGACATCCTTCTATATTTCTATGAAGAAGCTGACGCAATGCATTGTGGGTACTTTCAATAGAGCAGCGGTGAAGCTGAGGCTGTCAGTCACAGACATTGTCCCAGACAGCTGCTTTTGCGTTTCACAGAAGAAAGAAAGTCATGCGACTTTGTGACAAAAGGAAGTCAGTAACTGATACGCAGAATGAGAGAACGTTTTCTTTCAGGCTCTGTTAGCATCATTTTATGGCTTTTTGTTCATGTCACAAAAGTGCATACATATTGTGTTAAAACAAGACAAAATATATGCGATTCATCTCAACTACTATAACTAAACAATACTAACCTATAGGATCTTACTATCTAGCTAGAACTCACCCACCACTGCTGAACTAGGGTTGTGTTAGAAGCATAATGGAACATAATGCAGTTTCTTCTCTTTCTCTGTTGTATTCTCAGATGTGTTCCCTATAAGCTGCGTGAGCTATAAAAAGCTCAGTCCAGATCTGAGGTAAATCACAGCTCTCTCTTTCTCTCTTTTTCTCCCTCCTGCGCTTTGAAGATGCCAAACACATCCAGGAGCCGCCACTTAATAGAAATGTCAGAAGCCTCTTATCAGATAGACCCGGTCCTGAGGTTCCTACACGCAGAACGTGTTCCACAGCAAAACCCTTAAAGTCAAGACAGGCTTGTTACTAAAATAAGGTAATATGTTTGACATATTCTGAGGGAACAATAATGTATCCACTTTTTTCTGCCTTTTGATTTGGAGACACAGCCAACCGCACCCCGGGCTCCTCTGATATCAGGCTTCTGTGTTTAAACATGTGAGGACAATGGCACATCTACCCACTGGGAGATACCCGTCTGCCATCTCCACGCTGCTAAAGTCCCCCATCGCTAAACAGCATGTGTAGGCAGAGAGCCTTTCAGAGGATGTGACTGGGGTAACATCTTCAAAACACACACACCACTCACTGAAACATTCTGTTCTGAATGGTTCCTTACAAAATCTCCAGTCTCTAAATTTCTTCTTCTGTTTTTAAGTGTTTCATATTGCTGTCAAATTTAATATCAATATGTAAATGTTATATTATTAAAGTCTAATATAATGCATAAATATAAATGATTCCTGTGTAAAAACATTTAAACTTTTAATCTTTACTCATTGTTTCTCTCCAGCGTTGCCCGTGAGCTCTTACCCAGAATGGCCACCACAATATCATCCTTGAGGATCTCGATGGATCCTCGAGACAGGAAGTAGAGTGCGGTGAGCACATCGCCGCTGTGCACCATGGTGTCTCCAGGGGGAGCATGGGTAGTTTTGAAGCGCACCGCCAGCGCTCGCAGACAGCCTTTAGTAGCGCCTCTGAAAGCTTTACATCCCTGGAGCAGACTTTGATTCAGATGGAGACAAATATCTGCTTGCAAACACTCTGGAAACCCTTTTAAGACCTGCAGGTAAACACGAGAGGGAGGTGAGAAACATAACTGTGACATCAAAGTGAGCGTCATAAGAGATGAAAAGAAGCGCACTAGTTCTTAACATCACCATAGATACACTTGTGTTATTAGAACAGGTGATATGGGCTCTGTTACAACATCTAGTGAACTGCCTTGCTTTCTTCCATCCTAACTGTAACAGAATCCCATGATTGACTGATTTGTTCCCGTCTATTTAGGCAACAACTTTGTGCATCGACAAAATCTTAATATCTACATTAAGAACATATTTAAACAGCTGTAGACTCACTGGATTTTGTAACAGAGTCATGATGTTATGAGTTTTCTCCACTGCTAATGAAGTTATATTACAATGTGTCTATCAAAGTTTTCCAAGCAAGAACAGGTAACATGTAAAGAACGTTTAACGTGACGTGACTATGAGCTGGTCTGAACTTTTATCTCTTAAATCAGACTGGCAACAGCTCCTCATCTGACACATGCTAATTCATGCTAGCTGAAGTCCGCTAGGGCTGGGTGATATGTTTATTATATATTTGCAATAGTTAGCTAGCAAACTGAGCAACTTTGTATCGTGAGTTTTGTGATGGTTAAAACAAACCATTCATTTATTTTTAAGATAGACCATCAATGTTTTATTAAAATCAAGTGATATTTTTTGTTGCAACAACTTAGCACTGGTCAAAATCCTTTCTGTATCCTCTGAGAAAATACATAATAATCTGTACAGTTGAAAGGTTATAATTGTTAACCCTAAATCAGCTGCGGTTGCAGGAACTGCTCATGTACTGTATGTGCACTGAGGGGAAACCAGTATGATCACATCAATATGAGACGTGATGACAGACATGAATATAAATACCTCCTGCTCGTCCCACAGTGATGAGGTCATTCCATTACATAGAGGCAGAGATAGAGAGAGAAATTGCTTTCAGTATTAATCCACAGATTTACACAGATGTAATGACATGGTAAACGGCATTTCAGAGAGGCTAATTTAGAGAAACGGTTCACTCACAAATCAAGTTATCATTATTTTCTCACCCTTGAATTCAATATAGCCATTAATTCAATTAAAATACCACCATTAAAATAATTGAAAAGTAGGTATTTGTTTTTTTGGCATTTTTAGATCTTGTATTTATATTAGAACATTCAGTTTAACAAATTTTGTTCCAAACAGAAACAAATGAACACAAGAACCAGATTTAAAGTTATTTTTGTGTATCTGGGTGCCGCCATGTTGTATCTGCTTATTGGAGCCTCAAAATCTCAGGCAATATTTACTGTCATTATAAAACTGATACAGAGCTGGAATCTTATTTAACATAACTCCAGTTCTGTTCAGCCGAAAGAGGAAAGTCATATACATCTGGGATGCCCTGAGGCGGAGTCATTTAAATGCTAATTTTTATTTTGGAGTGAACTATTCCTTTAGGCCCAGTTTAGCATCATAAATGAATGTGATTACAGTCCTCAGGTCGGCATAAACTGTAGTTTTAAAGTTCAGATGGAATAAAACATTTGAAATATCTGTGTGTGAAAAACTCTGGCTAGCATGATGGTTTAGCAGTCAAGAGGTTCTCGCGCACCGTGTTCATGTCGATGCCGTTGGTGTAAGTCCAGGAATGTTGGAAGTACTCCTCCAGTCTCTGCCGGAGTGGATTAGGGATCTGATGGAAGCGGATGAACTCTTTCACCCGGAGCATCTGCATGTGATATCGTGCCGTTCCCGAATACAGACGCTGGATGATGGCCGAGACGTTCCCAAAAATACTGGCGTACATTAAAGCTGGAGAGGAAGAAAGAGTTACATGGATGTTAACAGATGAGGGTAAATCACAGTTTATTTGTACAGTTATATTTATTATTAATATGTGCTTTTAGCAGCTACTTCCTATAATATAAATGCCTCTGATTGGTCGTTGCATTCATGCACACAACAGGCTTGTGCGTGATTGGTTAAACCATGGCAGCATTAAATTTAATTATGTAAATAACAGAAATAGGCTAAAGGCCTACTTTAATAAACATGATTTTTTAAACATATTGATTTAAAATAATCTGCATTTATTGTCAAATATTAGAATTCATTCATTAGATTGCAGCTTAGAATAAATCTATCAGGATGAATAGATTACAGACGTCTGGGGCATTTTAAATTCATTGCAGTCATCTCGGGACATGAACCACGATTGATTTTATTTTTCTCAAATTAACATTCACTTTTTTGTTCTATATTTCCCAAAGTTTCTCTCTGAAAACCAATTCAATTGGAATGCATTTTTTATAAAGCTATTAGCACAGCAATTGCTCATGCTAGAAACGAAAAATTCACCCCAAAATGAAAATCCTGCCATTATTTACTCGCACTGACTGCAATTTTTGTTTGTTCTTGCGAAACTTAAAAAGTCCCTCTTTGATGTAATGACCAGAAACATTGGGCCATATATAAGGGCATGCATTTATATTTACAAATATCTTTGCAAACAAATGCAACCACACTAATAACTAAATATGCTCAAAATATCAATTGTTTCCCTTTACAAATGTGCTCTTCTCTTCAGAAGACTTTTTTAACCCATTGGAAAAGATTAGGAGAATTGCACAGTAATCATTTGGATTGTTTCACAGTATTTTCATTGTGTTTTTTTGGTCTTCAGAGCTTGGCAGCTGTGGTCACTATCAATGTTTGGAGAAGATCTCAAGATTTTCAAGATGTTCCACAAAATGTCAGCAGATGGGTTTGGAACATCTCAAGGGTAAATGATGAAACTATTTTCTTTTTGGGTGAAATATTCCTTTAAGTTATGTACATACACGCTTGGTCTCAGACTTACATCCTATAAGCATGACGCAGATGGAGAAGATCTTCTCAGAGTTGGTGTTTGGAGACACATTTCCGAAACCCACGCTGGTCAGAGAGCTGAACGTGAAGTACAGAGCAGTGACGTATTTGTCCTTTATGGACGGGCCGGAACTGGGGTCACTGTAGTTGTATCTCTTCCCTATGGAGACCCCAAGATTGTCAAGCCAGCCAATCTTATGTTCCAGGTACGGTTTCTCAACGTTGCCGATGGCGTACCAGATGCAGGCAAGCCAATGAGCAATTAGAGCAAATATACACATCAGGAGCATCAAAACCGCGGCGCCATATTCCGAGTAACGGTCCAGCTTCCTGGCAACACGGACCAATCGTAGAAGCCGTGCTGTCTTCAGCAAACCAATCAGAGTTGTTGTCTTGGGAAAAAGAAAGTGCATATTTGTTAAAAGTTTACAAAAATCTCAGCTAATACTAGCATTCTCTATTTAAAGTTATTTTAAAGTTTCTTGCAGTATGTTAGTATAATGTTTTTTATTAAGCTGCATAGCATGCATATGAAAAACTTAATTCTTAAATTGTTTTAAATATGCTCGTATAACCAATACAACAGCTAAAAAACTGCACGTCTTAATGGTGCTTAATGGAAACGTTTGGGAAATTAATAGCTGGTTATGCCCAGAGTTTGTGTGTCTGTTTTTGCTTCATCAGAAATGACTGCCAGACTAATTTATATTTTGATAATGGTGTTTAATTTTAGCCCATTACACACTGCTGTGTCTGCTAACACCACACATCCATCTAATCAAAATTTCCCACTGCTCAGAAAAAATAAACACCCGACACGAGCGACGTGGCTAATGAGCTTTAGCGCTCGCGCTGTTTAACATCATACTGTATTTATGACGTTGTGCTGCTGATTCGGTGAGCTGGAGATAAACTCTCATTTGTGGATAAAGGCTGAATAAAGGCACAGTTCTCGGGCCCCTGAGAGGCAACCGGGGGTTCCATCTCTCTCCAAACAGCTCCTACAGTACAGTACCACATCTGTCCCCTACTGGGAGACCATTTGTTTAGTTTTCAATTAAACTGCAGCCTCACAAAGTGAGGTTAGAAGGCAGAGCGGGTATTTTTAGAACGTGTCTTAATAGATGCGTCTGACAGCAAAGCCCGACACGCGCATGAGCGCTGACAGCGTGTTAGCGCGCTAGCATGGGGAGCGAAGCATGTGATTTTTCTCTCTCTCTTCAGTCTCATGGTAAGCAGTGTGGACAGAGACCCCGCTGCAAATCTGACACGAGACGCCCATTAAAACCTCATCAGCGGCTCTGAGTGTCTCTGAGTTATAACTGGACCTGACGATACAATGGACGCTGAATTATATTGACTGTTCATCAAACTCGCTTCGCTTTTGACCTCAAACCAATATCCAAAATGAAAATTCTTCTGTTTGATTATCTGTTATTTTAAAATAACTCTTTAAAAATTGTTTTTGCAGTGAAGTTGAATGTTTTTGAACTATATATATATAACATATTACAAAGTTATTGGTGGATTGTTTTAAAAATGCTTGTAATGTTTTAGAAACATTATGGAAATGTTTTTACAACGTATAATTGTTAACTGGGACGCTGTTTTTTTTCAACAATATCATCACCATCATTGACATTGACATCATTGGCTGTTATATAAGAGACATTATTATTTCATTATTATATGTAACTAAGCTGGAGTTTGTTTAGAATATCAGAGCCATATATCTGCATGTATGATGTAATAAACCAAAACACAATGCTCTGATAAATGTCATTACAGGGTTTGTATGAGCTGTGGGAGGGGCCACTGGAAGTGGGAGGGGCAGTCCTCACTGGACTGCTGGAAATGAGATGCATGCTGGGACCACCTGCCATCTGTCTAGCCCAACTCATTCCCTAAGTAGTGTACACCCTCCAGCACCACACACTGTCCACTGACCACCGGTTTACACACACACACTGAACCTAAACCTGAAATCATTCATTCTGTTGATAGGAACTCATTTATGCAGGACTAGGTGATATAATTAAACATTGATCTCCGTTTAATTTTTTGATGACATTTGAATATTAATATTTATAAATCTGCTCTAATATTTATGCATAACTGGCTTATTTCTGAAGCAACATCATTTTAACATCATTCCAAACCTTTGCAAAAAAAGCATTACAAACTGTTTAAATCCTTTGACTGTTTGGCCAATGCAGAGTGATGCATAAAGAGGCTTTTTATGAAGCCCATGTGATGTGGAGTTATCAGGGGCCGTGACCTTTGGTGAGCAGTGATCTCACACACACAGCCCTGCTGCATCTTCGGTGCTGTTGTCACACGTTTAGGAAACTACTGGCCCTGTCAGATGAAGTTAAAATCTCGTGTTTATCACCAGAGACGCGTCTAACCACAACCTGTCCGTTCGTGAAAATCATGTTATGATTATTTTCCCAGTAGATTTCAGCCCCCCTGCGTTCCTTGTCATTTCAGAGCGAACTCATAAATGTGATTTTATAGATACAATGAATATAATAAAGCGTTTTTTTATTATGCAAAGATCTGATGGTTTAAGTTAATTCACACAGCCCCAGTTGCAGACAGAAACAGATGTTATACCGCCTGCAGTGAGGCAGAGAACAGATGCTGTCAGCATGAGATTTGATAATTGAGTGATCTTCAGGGCTGTTGAATTTTTGGGGCTGAATTGAGGTTGTTGGGACGCTGCTTCTCAGCAGAGAACAGCGAGTATGAATCCTCTGGGTTTTAAAAGGATTGTAACACCGTCTCAATCCTGTCTGTTTGAGGTTTTGTTTCTTGTCTATATATTCATGTACTCTTGTGTTGAATTTATCATGTTTTTGTCTCATTTCCCTGTTCCCATGTTTTCATTGGTTCCCCGCTCCTTTGTGTCCTGCACTGGTCCATTGTCATCAGTTCCTGTGTATATACAGCCCTCATGTTTCCTCAAGTCTCCTGTCCAGGTGCCTGCTGTTTTGGTGAGTTTCATTTTTTTTAATGTCAAGCCTATGTTCATGTCTGAATGTTTCACTGTAAATAAACCGCACTACTTGCCTTCAGTAGGTCTTATTTATGATAAACACACACATAACGTGAATATAATCTGAGCAAAAGCAAAAAGCCGGACTCTCCTGCCCCTAGTCCAAATGCGTTCTATGCCATTCAATAACAACACTGTTAAATTTGCATTTGGTCTTTAATCTATCATTCCACTTTATTTTAAAGCCTGTGTTGTTCTTGTGTCCTCAGGTTGTGTGTGTGGCTCTGGGAAACCATATGCTCTGATGTGCCAAAGCTCGTCATTGGCTGCTGATAGGATGTTGGCCACACAACAAGCAAACGGCTTGCCAGTTATTCACTAGCAGTAGCCTGTAAGCTGTTCAAACATCAGTTTTGTCCCTCTCCACCCCCTCTCTCATCTTCATCATCATCATCATTGATTCCCGTTTGGTAAGCCACTAATCCCAAAAAATGGATTCAGAAATGAGGGCCATTCAGAAAAAAAGAGGAAAAACAGCATACAGTACATTCTGATGCTGTAATCCCAGATTCAGTGAAATGGTAGCGCTACAGTCAGAGACTAGCTAACGCTAAGTGCTTTCTGATCTACCTCAGACAGCGGCTAGCTTTGATCTGATCTACATAATGGACAAATAACACAAACAAACAATGAAATAAATACTTGGGTAAACAAATTAAGATATAGTCTGGTCATGTTTGTCCAGCAAGGTTAGTTTAAAATCTTTCCAGTAACATAATTCATAATTGTATTTTAGTTTGATCTTTAATGTTATCTTGTAGTTTTCTGACTGGTGGGTCCAGGCTAATTTGAGACCCCTGATTTAAAAGTAAAACGTTTTCCTGAAAACGTTAAAAATGTTCCTTCTTATACTGTGAGAATCAAAGGTTGAACATTTATTTAAACTTTTTGAAAATCTGTAACATTTTTTCAAAATAATATATAACTTGAGATAGAAGCACTTTTGCTTGGAAGAAAACGCTTGGGAAATAATGTTAGCCAACGTTCTAAGAACGTTCCCTGTTAGCTGGGAATACGTTGTGGTGTCACTTACTTCATCAGACCCTGATCCAAATATCAGCAGGTCGAAGGGGATGGCTGCCACCATGTCTATGAGGAACCAGCCTTTGAAATAATGGATTGCGATCTTTCCTGGGTGGCTCACAACCTCCTCGTTTATGTTCACATACGTGGTGCGAAAGTTTATAAGGATGTCGATAATGAACATGATGTCCACTATTAAGTCCACGACGTTAAGGGGGCTGCAGGAATAGCCGCATTCCCGTCTTTTTTGCTCCTCACGGTCGTTGAGCAGGAAGGCGGCGGAATAAGGGGTAAAAATTGCGGTGTAGATGACCAGCAGCAGTATGAGCCAGTCCCACACGGCTTTAAACGGACTGTAGTGCAGGATGGTGAACTTGTCGATCCGTGTCGTCTGTAGCTTGTACTCTGGTAGCACGTCTGCACCCAATGACAGGACCTGAAAAACACACAACGGGGAACTAATGTGATTTAACCCATCACAGTTGGTGAGGTAAAAACGTGTTCTGTTAAATGCTGTTGAGTCCACAGTTTACATTTCATTTTGAGCACTTTTTATTTTGCTTTAACAAAAAATGTGTAACATGAGAAATCCTGGGGCAGAACCAGCCAAATGAGAACGAAATTTAACAGACAGATTGTAGATGTTTTTTTAACAGATAAAGAGGCAAAGTGCCGTATAATCTATTCAAACTGTTCTTAAGTAGAACTAATATTTCAAAAATGCAGCTCTCCTAAAAGTTTTTAGTAACTGAAGCACATAATCTGATGGTAATGTAAAACAGAAATGCTTTAAGCAGTTAAGAATGGTAAACAGTTTCACAATAACAATACAGATTTCTGCCTTTTCAAATTGAGATTGACAATCGACAACATGTTGTTTTATTAGCTGACAGCTGTCAGTCAAATCACCGATCCAGTATCATTGTGCAGTATTTCAGCTTCACTGTCTCAGGTATTTCTCTACAGTTGTCATTTATTTCGTTCTAGCTGATGCAATATTTCACGGACACTGTCAGTTCGTTCACATTTTATAACTGTATTTTCTCTGACAGCCTCAGAGGATGGCATAAATATTCATATCCTCATAGTTGCACAGAACTAACTGTCTCCGCTGTCAAAGGCGGTCATCTTACATATTACTTTTTGGCTAATAAAGCGCAGTTGTCAAACATCTGAGGTTATTTCTGAAGATATCCAGGATTAAGTGTCCTGCTCAAGGGCAAAACAGTAAACAAGACCTCACAAAATCTGGCAGAAAATGGCCAGAAAACTCAACTGAAAAGTGCTGCTCTAGTTTTCCATAGAGTTTAGATTTAGCTTTAACTCTCTTCTAGGCCTTGGATTCTGATACTAAATTCTGACTGGTTGAGCCGAGGCGAGTCGTTGTAGTTGGCAGACAAACATAAACGTATCTGCATTCTTTGTTAATGCTTGACAAGAAAAAAGTAGTTTATCTCTCCACTAGTCTAACGTTGTGGTAATGTATGTATCATATCTTCATGTTTCTGTCTCACTAGATTAATCAATTTGTTGTGATTTTCCCTGAATAGAACGTCTGTTATTTGATATATGCAAATGTAAAAACGCATCATTTTGCCTTTGGCATTCTGCATGATTTTTGTTGTTTAGCTGTTTAACAAAGCCTAAAATATAGCTTTTTTGGAAAGTACTAACATATTGCTTTCCTTTGCAAAACTTACAAAAGTTTACTATTTTGCAAAGCCATTGAATATCAGAAGTCTCTTAGCAACAGCAATAAGATGATAATAGTCTGTAAGCGGGGCAGTGTGTGTCTGTGATTGAGTTTTTAGCGTGCACACACACACACACACACACACACATACACACACCTTTCCGCAGGATTAAACCAACCTTGACAGTCAGCAAATGAGGCGTCTTTTCTTATTAAATACTTTATTAGAAATTATGACGCTAGCAAGAGCGATCAGTTGCCTAAGTCTATTTTTTCTCTCTCTCTTCTAAGAAAGTGATGAATTATGTATCTCTCTCGTCCGGCTCTCGCACGACCAGGCAGGTAATGTGAGAATCAGTCAGATGTGAGAAGCTCAGTGACCTTCAGAGTGACCGGTCGTGTCTGAGGATGGCTGTCATCATCTTGTGTTTCCTTCACAGCTGCTCAAGAAACGGATGCATTTAAAACCAGGTTTGACTCGACATGTTAGCTTGTGCTGCTTGGTGACTTTGATTTCATTAAAGGACGTTTCTGTGAGTGTGTATGTGTGTGTGTGTGTGTG
>JBAJNP010003449.1:5541-16601 GCA_036877545.1 Yasuhikotakia modesta
ACACACACATACACACAACAACAATAATAATGTATGTGTCGGGTATAAGCATTCAGCAGTTGTGATTTTCAGCTAAATGCAAGTTTATGATTTCGTGTATAAAAGCGCACTACTACATAAATGTGTGACATTTCAGCTCAGCTGGTCCGACCGCCCACATGAAACATCTTGTTCACTGAATCTGAAACGTGTTGTAGTTTATCACTGGATTTTTTTGCACCTGTGATGTGTATGTGATAAAACGCTTTAAGTGTTTCTAAAATAAAAAAGTCTCAAGAAGCGTTGGTCCTTGAAAAGTATCTTGAAATGCCGAAAGTCTCATAAACAATGTTAGCTAAAAGTAAAAAGATCATATTAATCATATGTATTTAATCACTTACAACCGATAGGTTTTAGACATGTATGTAAACGTAAACTCTGCCTCTGTCTGATCTTTTTATTAACCGTTCTTGGACTAAGGTGGCCAACCTCAGCATAAACCTTTCGCTCGACCCACATACATGCAAATGTTATCGTCACCACCAACTCCTGGAGTTTTAAAAGGGTAAAACATAAGCGCATGCTTATATCGGATGAATTTGTTTGGATCGGATGAATTATTTATTTAATCTGAAAACGAGTGCATAAACTAAAGTTATTTAAATGCGTGAAAACAGTTAAAAAAATAAAACATTTATAAAAAAAATGGCATGATAGAGCAGATAAAGTGTCTTACCTTGGCTGATGGAGGCAGCTCAACTCAGGCAGATGATGTGTGAAGAGGACAGAGGGAGCAGGAGTTCATGCGCTCGCAAACCGTGGAGGAGACACGCCTCCTGTTGGAAGAACACAGCTTACCGCCTACAGACGCACATACTGCTACTACAGTGCCTCGATTAAACGCTTTATATAGGATTTATGTGTTTCATGTGTACGGTCAGAAAGATGGCTCTGTGGATTACAAACTTCAAGCAAAAATAACCTAGGAGTACAGAAAGGCACACTTTCCATTAAATGTATCTTAGAGGAGAGGAGACAAAGGAAACAGGGGCTAGTTGCCACACTGTATCCCGTGAATATTTCACAGAGCATGTTTTTCATTAAACGTTATTGTTAATGACGGTCCAACAGGTCCAACAGGGAACAGAACTATGCCATTCTAAATAAATGCAATAATTAAAAAACAGTTCATTCTGATTTGATGAGCCGTGTTCTAAGTCAAGATGGCCACACACTCTATTTGTGTCCCATTGCTAACTTGTTTGGAAAACAAAGCATCCTACAGTTAGAATGATAAACTACATTTTATACACACACACACATTTATGTAGTGGGAGAATTCTGAACATTCTGCTGTTGTACTAAATATTAGCATGACTGCCACACTCTACAGACAATCATTCATATATTAATTTGTTTATTTGCTTGTTTAAACCAGATGAGTGACGCTGGTCCACATCCTAGATGAATTACAGAAATTGATATTTGTTACAATTAACTACAAGACAAATGTATACTTTCTGTAATCTTGAGTCCTGCATGAGAGTTTGATATTGCATGTATTTCAATGTGTTGTCCAAATAATGAGAAGGAGAAAGGCTGCTTCCACCATCTTGTGAACTGCATTTTAAATGGCTGTGACATTTCTGTGGGTTTTATAAGAGGCACACTAGTGGTGGTCTCAGCTTTCTGGTCTCTTATGTGTGTGTGTGTGTGCTAGGAGCTATTTTGTGGCTCTGAGTGTGCATGGAGGTGAGGAGGTGATAGGAGCAGGCCGTCTCATTGTTTTCCTCACTCTCTTAATTACACCCAGTCTACCGTATCACAGAGAAAATTAATTATTCACCTAATCTGTCACAGGAAGTAATACACTTTAATGAAACACACTGCTGGTACAACAAACAAGATACATATAACACAAAGCCATAAACAATAACAATAAAAATATATACTTTTTTGTATACTTGGTATTTCTTAGTATTATAAATGACATTTCTTCATCACTTTTCTTCGTCTAATACAGCAGAGGTTAAAACAATGTTCACTATATAAACCTACCTTTATTTTACATTTAGATTACAGATTTTCTATGCTGGAAAACCTTCTCACAATACCCTAGTAGACAAATTTCTGATATATATTCAAATCAACCATCTTTTTATATCTGTACCAACAATGCTTTTGAGTAAACTGGGAAAAATGGGCTTAACAGGGGCTTATCTTTGATTCTGTGTGCAGTAAGTCTAATTTCTAGTTTTGAACGACTTGTGTTCACACCAATTATTTATGGTGACATGCCTATTAAGATCCCTTAGCTGCTTTTTGAATTAGAGAAGCGCTAATAAGGTCTTTCAGCAGTTTATCCACTGCAGTCTGTAGACTCTAATGAGCCCCTGGTCTCCCCCATTATCCCAGGCAAAGATGGAGGTGGATTACTCCAAATATCAGCCCATACCCTCAGACCTTCTGTCAGTCTGACTGAAACGTGCCCTTCTATTATTTCTGAAACACTGCATGAGGATAACAGGCTAAATGTATTATTAAGTGGGGTGGGAAAAGGGTGATATTTTTAATTTTGCGTCATTCCTTTAAAATTATAAATACACTGCATCTACTCAAGCAAGACACTGCTGGTTTCAGCAGAGGAGAAAACTGTACAAGTTCAGTCTTTCGTAGCTTTCCTTTTTCTTCTCATTCATTAATTGTTGTTATGGTAGTAATAATGTCCTTTGGTTGCTCGTAAACATATCTACACAAATTAATATTTTTTGACAGAACAGATTCAGGGTACAGCTGATACACTAGGTTCTTACAGCAAAAAAATAAGAAATTAAAATAAGAGATGTCAAAATGTATTTACATTCATCCATGGTCATTGACAGTCATTTGTTGGCTTATAGTGTTCAGAACATTATTTATAAACCTTTCTTGCAACCTGATTTTGTCAAATGATAAAGTGTCTTTGTGACTAATTATAAGCATTTTCTTTAGACGCTTTATGCTTGCATTAGATTTAGCTTTATCATCATGTTGTTTCACATTGTTTTCCTAATTATCTTGGTATTCCTGCATTAGAATTATTTTAGCATTTGTTCAATATTCACTGTTGCATTTCCAGTATAAAACTATGTAATTAAATTTCTAGTATGTCTGAAACATGTCAAACGCATTAATCAGAAACAATTATTGGCAATGAGACGAGACACTGCGTCAAAACACTATGGGAATGCTACCAGCATTTATGCACTCTAAACAGGTGTTAAATCACTGCTAACGAGCGTGAAGTCATAGACAGGGTGACAATATGACCAGGAAATTATAAAGGCACGTGAAATGCGCTACTCGGGTTAGCTTTAACCTTGAAAGAAGGGAGCGCAGGCAGGGTGCCTGAGGTATGGACTGATACGCAGCGTCTCATTCCTTTCAGGGGACCAAGGTAACATATGCATCGAAACGCTATGGGAACGAGATGCCAACTCCACCATAGCGAGAGGACCCTATGTCAAACTGAACTTAGGTAGCTAGGACAGAGGTACTAGTAGAGGCCTAAGCTTCAAGGCCGTAAAATCTGATGGAGTCAAAGGAGTGGTCATAGGAGTGGATCAACCGGCAGCATCACAGATTTCCTGAATTGGGACACCTGCGAAAAAGGCCTTAGAGGCCGCAATACCTTGAGTAGATACCAGTCTGGCGCAGACCTTCCTGGTGGTTGATGTATGCAATCACCGTCATGTTGTCAGTGCGGACAAACATGTGGTGGTCTCTCAGGTTTGGGAGAAAGAATTTTAGAGCCTGAAGCACAGCAAGCATTTCCAGGCAGTTTATGTGCCAAGTAAGATGGCATGACGGCCAAAGACCTTGGGCTGGGCGGCTGTTCAGAACCGCACCCCAATCAGTAAGCGACGCCTCTGCTGCTAGCATAATGCAGCGACCAAGATCTCCTAACACTGGACCCTGAGAGAGGAACCAGGGTTTCCTCCACATGTCTAAAGCACGGACACATCAACTCGGACCTTTATCATGCAAAAGGGCTGTCCCCCCTGGATTTGACCACCACTGAAGAGGTCTCATGAATAGCAGATCAAGAGGTATGATGTTGGAAGCAGCCGCCATCAGACCCAGCAGTTGCTGAAACTGTTTAACAGTGAGTGACTCTCAATACTGCACAGAGGATTGAGTGTATATGAGAGGGAGGCAGACCGCATCATGATGGAATCCCATATAACCCCGGGATAGATGGTTCTCTGAGCTGGAGAAAGCACACTCTTCTCGAGATTTAGTCTGAACCCCAGCTTATTCATGTGGGCAAGAACAACATCTCATGTCGAATTGCCAGATGTCGGGAGGGAGACGGGATCAACCAATTGTCGATATAATTTAGTATGCGGATGCCCTGGAGTCTCAAAGGGGCCAGAGCTGCATCCACTTCGCCCCTGAACGCAAACCACAAGAACTTTCTGTGTTGTGGAAGGATGAGGATGTGAAAATAGGCATCCTTTAGGTCTATGGTGACAAATCAGTCCTCGGACCTGACTTGGGATATGACCTGTTTTACCATGAGCATCTTGAACTTCAGTCGCCCGGCTGAGCAGTTCAAGAGCCTGAGATCTAAAATGGGACACAGACCCCCGCCCTTCTTGGAATCAATAAAATAGTGGCTGTAAGGCCCTGATTGCCTCAGCTGAGGAAGGACCACCTCGATGGCCTCCTTCCTTAAAAGGGAAACCACTGTATAGCTGTATATAACCACTATATAGCTATACACTGAAGCACAGACCATGGCAGGGGAAGCAGAATGTAATCTAGAGGGCCCTGAGGGGCCAATGATGTTTCTAGTGTATCTACCCGACCCCCTGAGGGGGCAACCCTCTGAGAGCTTGACAAAGTGTCAGGACTTCTTGCCCCAAGCCCTCCGTGAAGCAATAATGTTCCGCAGATCATACTTGGAGGGCTTTGGGTCAGAGTGTTGTGAAACCCTAACCCTAAGTGGGGAGAGCATGAAGCAACACTCTTCTTCTGGGTGTTCCTATATAAAGAATGGGTACATGGAGGGGGCTGCTCCCCTCTAGCAGCCCCCAGGGGTTTAAAGCAATGGGGAAAGAAGTACTGAAAGGCCTTAGACTGTTTATTGGCTTCTTGGAATCGGTCGACTACCGTATCCACTGCCTCCCCTAAAAGACCCGTAACATCAGGGGAGCATCTAAAAGGAACAGCGTGTCCTTATCTTTGAGGTCAGATAACATGAGCCACAGATGTCTTTCGACGGCCAGCAGGGCTGCTGTAGACCACCCAATAGCACTGGCAGCCTCCTTGGTGGTGCGCAGAGAAATGTCTGGCATCTTTCTAAGCTCAGTCACACCCTCAGATGTGACCTCACTGGACTAATCCCTTGCTTTTAATAGTTCTGCCTGGTAGGCCTGCAGGATGCCCATAGTATGAAGCAATGCTGCAGGCTGACTAGCAGCCACATACTCCCTGTCCACTTAAGCTGACTTACCCCGCAGCAGTTTGGAGGGCAGGACCGGAGTCCAGGTGACAGATAGCCTGTGAGTGTCTGCTCAACCCAGGGGAAAGATTTTTAGGCATTCTGAGCCAAACCTACCACATGCCCATATAAGAGGGAGGTAGGAGAAAAAAGATGAGAAGAGAGTAAGGCTTCATCCACGACTTAGAGACCTTCATATAGAGGTCAGGAAAGAAAGGAAGGTGAGGAACACTAGCTCCCTCCTCAAAGAGAGCCCTCCTGGAGCGAAGCAACCACATGCTTAATAACTTGCAGTGCGGACAATCAGCCCCCTCAAGAGCTGACTGAGCGTGCTCCGCTCCTAAACATACAACACATAGAGTGTGCACACATACGCTCTGAAATGCTCGCTTAAGCCTCTAGTCTTTTCCTTAGCCTTTGACATTTTAACTTAAATGCTGACCCTCCATGGCTCAATACACAGAAAGACAAACAATTTTCAACAGACAATTTGACATAGAGCAATTCGCTGAATAAAAGAAGTTAACCCAAGTAGCGCATCCCACATGCCTTCATCTCACATAGTTTCCTGGTCATGTTGTCACCCTGTCTGTGACCTCACGCTCGTTAGCAGTGATTTGACACCTGTTCAAAGTGCATAAATGCTGGTAGCATTCCCATAGTGTTTCGACGCAGCTCGAGTTCCTGAAAGTGAAACTCAATTGTGAGCCAATTTTCCCAATTTCTTAGACTCACATTAGACAGGGATGGAGCACTGCTGTTCTTCTAAATTAGAATAACATGTGTGCGCTAAAACAAAACAAAATATGAAATTAATGAATATGCGCCTCAAATTAATTTTTAATCATAAAACATTTCTTAACCCCACAGCAAGCAG
Source organism: Yasuhikotakia modesta (assembly GCA_036877545.1). Lineage (NCBI taxonomy): Eukaryota > Metazoa > Chordata > Actinopteri > Cypriniformes > Botiidae > Yasuhikotakia > Yasuhikotakia modesta. Next base: position 11,883 of record JBAJNP010003449.1, read on the forward strand.
AGCAATTTTTCCTTTAGTGCTGCTAGCTGATACAATGTTGCAGTTACTTTTCAATAGTGCAGTTTTGTGTTTGCCATGGGTGTATTTACTGAAAGTAATTCAGGTCAGACGTAAAGAAGGGCCAGATTGCGGGTCGTATGTTCTAATGCCTTGATCTTACACAATGTTCACAGTCTAAAATTACAGAATTCCTACACTACTGTAGTCTGTCCTCATAAGAGCTGGTAAAATGTTGGCTGTCAGATGGGAATAGGATTACAAAGAGCCAAAAGAGAGAGAAGATTGCTTGGGAGAAGAAGATTGCAGTGCTCCCATCAGCCCCAGCACAGAATAATTGTATGAAATTGCCAGCTGGGGAAAATATATGTTAGCCATTGATTGTGGATGTGAAGCGGCTGCCTCTAGGGATTTGTTTTATGTAATTTTATTTCCACAGCACACTCTAATTTAGATTTAATCACCAGGGTGGAAGTCCAGGTGATTGTACACTCAAAGTCAATGCCGTTGGTTAAAAAAGATTTATCCAAACATATTAGACTGAGTTACATTACTTTGGGAATTTGGCCACAACCTGAAGGTTGCACATAAGAGTTAATGTACAGTAAGGAGGTTTTATGGAGGACAAGATGGTGACAAGTGGGATGAAATTGATGAAACAAGAGCAATGGAATCTATGACATAAATTATCCCTGGATGTGCATGTGATAGTCTAAAAGTTCCCATAATAGCTGGCTTTGAAATGATGGATGTGTTACCTATTTGATTCAATTTAGTAAAGGACAAAAGTGACAGGTAACAAGAAACAATAAAAGCTGGAAATGATTGTAGACATTGTGAACATAAAATGTAGACGTTTAAAAAATATTTAGATGTTGTAAAAGTACATTTACACAAATATGCAAATTGTAACTAATAAATTTACTTTATAGCTGTAAACATCTTTTACCCAAATGTTTTATAGCAGATCTTAAAATTAACACTGCACGCACCTCTCTATTCTTTATCTTCTCTATATGCTTTCTAAAAGAAGTAGTAACAAAATATCAAACTAAGTGCCATTTAATTAAAAGATGGCACACACATTTAAAAAAAACATTTACAAAAAAAATTAGTTGGATCTTAATAAAATATGCGAAGAGATCAAAATGACAACACAAGGTTGTAACATGTCTACTCATTTCATACTGAGTCTCCCTTACACCAGCTGCTTTAAAGTCACTACTAAAACGGCTTGGAAAAGTATTAATTTTGAATGACTTTGAAGTAGTTCTAACAAAAGCCTCTTGGTTTATTATTTAATAGTTTTTGTGCCATGTAAAAAAACCCCATAAAATTGTTATATTTTGAGTTTTGTGACCATTCCAGCAAACTAAAAGTAATTTTCCCCAGAAATAAATAATATCTGTTTCTCATATCTTTCTCATATCTCATATCCTTATAAGTATATACTATGGCATGGTGTATAAAATTAATCTTTGGTCTAGATTTATTCTGACTCAATGTATCTGACTCCTGAATAAAATCTAAAGTTATAATCTGCATATTAAGCCTCCCTATCACCATCTCTATTTAAAACGGATTGCATGTTACTTTACATACTTTTCTAAAGATGTACTTGAACATATATCAGATGAAGTCAAACTGACATTGGGATGCAACAGCTCATTTTAAAAATCATTATTATAAACATTAACCATTATGTATCAGGGTAAGTTTTTTTTCTTTATGAAAACAGTTTTGAACACTGATTTGCCATGTACTTGCTGAATAACAGATTTTAGGTAATTTTTAACCAGCACATTTACAAATTTAATAAATACTGTAGTACAAAAGAACTAGCTGCTATTAAAACATCTATAATGCTTTAACGCTTACTCCACAGACAAACTGAACTCTCTGGAGTTAAAAAATAATCAGTTTATTAGCCATCATTCTCAAGTCATTCACATGTCATGTCTTTAATGTGACATATTAAAAAGGATATTCAAGTTACAGCATTCATGGCATCATTTAGTTTAGAAGATTGTCTGCTGCAGGTACAAGATCCTGTCTCACGAACAAAGGAGAGAATGTAACCTCCCACGCTTGTTTGCCATCCTCCTCCTCAGCCTAATGCGAAATTAAAGTCTTCTTTACAGTCTATAATTAGTCGACCCTGACACTAATTAGAAATGCTCTGTATGGCGCCACTTCATATTAAACTGAATGGGATCTTCTCTTTCGTTTTCTGCTGTTTAACCATAAACCATATCGTAGTCTGAGCGGTACAAGGAAGAGGAGCGATGCACCCTCTACACTCCAGAGGCAGCATAAAACAGTGCTTTAGCATGATATTGAATGTAAAAAGGGGCAGGGTTCTTCCCCCCTTAGTAAATTATGCACAGGTTCTGGTTATGGAGCAGGAAGTAGCCACCCTACTGTGGAAGGAGGCCATCGAGATGGTCTACTTTCTTGTTCCCACGAAAGATGGAGAGCAGCATTCAATTTTAGATATGCATCTACTGAACTGCTGGGCCTCATGGCAGCTGTGGGCAATATAATTCTATTTGACCTGCTGTACATGAGGTCCCTCCAGTGGTGAAAAATCCAAGAGATCCAAGGGGAATATCCAAGGGAATATCCAGGGTAAAATCCAGCGGAAAACCAATATGCCTTCTATGGAAGATATATTGGAAGAACCCTTGGTTTGTCAACCTGGTTCTGGGAGCTCTTTGTTGCCGTATCTCACTTGCGACAGATGCATCAAGCTAGCTTTCATGACACATAAATTGTTTAGAGATGCTGGCCGTGTTCCATGCTCTCAGGCCTTTCCTCCCAGACCTAAGAGGACAGCATGTGTTAGTTCGCACAAACAACACAGCTGTAGTTTCCAACATCAATTACCCATGAGACCTGTGCTCACTCCCTCTTTACAAGTTGGTGGACCGTATCCTTGGGTGGTCTCAGGGGAAGCTCCTCTCATTGAGAGCGGCCTATATTCTGGGACATCTCAATCAGAGAGCAGACGCCCTGTCGAGACAGGGACCGAGACCCAGGGAGTGGATGCTTCATCCCGAGGTGGTGGAGCACATCTAGGCAAATTTTTTGCCCAGCCCAAAATTGTCTGTATGCTTTCCTCCCGGTTGCTCTGCTCTGAGTAGTTCTGATGGGGCACAAGTTACAGTGTATGGTTTCTCAAGTGAGGTTTTTGTAACCCTCCTCTAATCCAGAGCTCCCTCCATGACAAAAGTGAAGTCCTGAAGGGGAAACTTTTTATCTCTTGGTGTGAAGACCACCAGCTGGACCCAGTCAACTGTGCAGTTAATGAAGTCCTGGAGTTTCTGCAAGCATGGCTCTCTGCAGGGTAACGGTAGTAATAATGGCCTATCATGCCTCTATTGGTGCATACAGTAGGAAGACACCAACTGGTTCCATGTTTCCTCAGAGGTGCATTGAGGCTGAGGCCCCATGTTCGATCTTGTGTCCCTCGATCTTGGGACCTGGCCCTTTGTGCTCCACCTTTTGAGCCCACTGGGATAATTTCTGATCATTTCTTGGCCAAGATGGCCTTTTAACTGGCCATCAACTATCTGAGGAGAGTGGGTGACTGCCAGGCTCTTTCTGTGGCTCCTTCCTCCTTAGACTTAGACCTTTTTAGGCACTGTACCTGAGATTGGGTTATGTCTCTAAGGTTCCCTCTACAGTAATATGGCCAGTTGTACTGCAGGCCTTCTGTCCTCCTTCTTCCTGGGGAACAACCAGCAGAAGCTTAACTGTGTCTGTCTAGTGCAAGCACTGGATAAATACATCCACAGAGCTGCCCTGTGGAGGAAGTCTGGCCAGTTTTTTGTCTGCTTTGGGTACTACAAGCGTGGTTCCCCTGCTACTAAGCAGATGTTGTGCAGGTGGATTACCAATGCCATTTTCACTGCTTATGAGTCCCCTGGTATTCCCCTACCTAAGGGGACCAAGGCTCACTCTACTTGAGGTATGGCGGCCACTAAGGCCTTCTATGCAGATGTCCCAATTTAAGACATTTGCGACATTGTGGGATGGTCCACCCCTCTGACATTTGTAAATCACTATGGCCTTGATGTCCGAGCCACTCTTGGCTCTTCTATCCTCATGCCTTAGCTATGCAATTTACATAAAAGATTAAGGCTTTTATTTACATAAAAGGCTGGGGAGCCTTCAGTCTGGTGAAGTGGGCATCTCGTTCCCATAGCATTTTGACGCATCTTGAGTTCAAATTAAAATTTTATTGGTCACATACATAATCGTACACAGTTTGACATGTAGTGAAATGCTTTTACGCCTGCTGACCCTGAGAAGAATGTTATTTAAACATAACAGTAAAAACAGTAAATAGGGATCTAAAAGAAAAAGAAAAAAAATATCTAGTAAGAATATAATATATCTAATATTAAAAGATACAAAGTAAATAAATACAATAGAATGATTATGTTATGTAGAAAAATATACAGCCGGTTGTGTTGTGGAAAACACACTAATAATACAGGCATTACAATGGTAATGATGATAATAATAATAATAATAACAATGACAATAACAGTAATGGCAGCATTGATTTGCAAATAAAGCAAGCAGTATTTAAGAGTTCTACAGTGAGAAAACGTTGTTGAGAGACTGTATTGCCTGAGGGAAGAAACTCCTCCTTAGTCTCTCAGTGTTGGTCTTCAGGGAGCGAAAACGCCTCCCTGACCTCAACAGTGTGAAGAG